>BGNK01000033.1:266401-321233 GCA_003297005.1 Symbiodinium sp. clade A Y106 | reverse complement strand
GGGGGGGGAGCGCAACCCCCCCCCCTATCTGCAAACCTTCCCTTAATGACTTGGTTTTCTTCGCTTTTACCCCCTAAAGCGAAATTCGTGTGGCTTCTCCATTTGTCTGTTGGAGAAGAAGCTTTTACTGTACTCATTTATTCATTTTACAAAGGAGACTCTCTTTCGCTTTACTTTGTTTTCATGCCTTTTTACTCCCCAGCGAATACGTCTGGCGTTCGCCTTCTTGTCTGTCGGTGAAGACGTTTCATTCATGAGTATTTATTTCTTTGCTTTTAACCCCCTGAAGCGTTTTCGTCTGGCTTTCTCCTTCTTGTGTGTTGGAGAAGACGTGTTTATTCATTTCTTCTGCCGAATTCTCTCGCCCCCACAACCCCCCTCCGCGTCGAGCCCCCTCCATTTGCAACGAGGGGGCCCCTTCGAAGAGGGCTTCGAAGGCGATTTCGCAAGGGATTTCCTGTTGCGTGGCGGAGAAGATATCTCTATTGTTTTAAAAATAGTAATAGTGGCAATAGGAATAGTAGTAGCAATAGTAATAATACAAAAGCAAAGCGTTAAAGCAGAGCAGCGGAGAAGCAGAGAAGCACAAAAGCTGAAAAGCAAAAGGAAAGCAAAGGCAGAGGAAAGCAATCAACAAGAGGAAAACAACAAGCAATCAAAGCAGGGAAGAGCAGCAAGCGAAAACTGAAAAAGAGAAAATCGAAGCAGACAATCAGAGAAGCACAAAAGCAGAAAAGCAAGAGAAGCGGAAAAGCGGAAAAGCAGAAAAGCAGAGGAAAGCAAAAGCAGAAAATAAACAAAAAAAGCAAAAACATACTAAAGCAGGGAAGAGCTGGAAGCAAAAACTTAAAAAAAGAGAAAAGCGAAGCAGACAATCAGAGAAGCAGAAAAGCAGAGAAGCAAGAGAAGCGGAAAAGCAGAAAAGCATAGAAGCAGAAAAGCAGAGGAAAGCAAANAAGCGAAGCAGACAATCAGAGAAGCAGAAAAGCAGAGAAGCAAGAGAAGCGGAAAAGCAGAAAAGCATAGAAGCAGAAAAGCAGAGGAAAGCAAAAGCACAACAATCAAAAAACAAAAATGCAAAACAATACGAAAGCAGGGAATAGCTGTAAGCAAAAACTTAAAAAAGAGAAAAGCGGCAAAGAAAGCGACTAAAAGCGGAGCGCCAAGCAAAAGCAACAAACAAAAAGCAACGAGCAGAAAACCAAAACAGCAGAAAGCAAAAGCAAAAAAACAAAATAATAATAATCAAACAAACAAAAATGGCAAACACATACGAAAGCAGGGAAGAGCTGCAAGCAAAAACTTAAAAAAGAGAAAAGCGAAGCAGACAATCGGAGAAGTAGAAAAGTAGAGAAGCAAGTGAAGCGGAAAAGCAGAAAAGCAAAGAAGCAGAAAAGCAGAAAAGCAGAGAAGCACAAAAGCCGAGGAAAGCAGAAAAGCAGAGGAAAGCAACAAGCACAAAAACAAAAAAAAAATCTCCCAAAAAAACAACAAAATCCCCAAATAATTCCAATTCCCCTGGCAGCTCCTCCCCAAGTCGACTCCTAATCAGCCTAGACTTGAAACGCATGCAGACGCCGTGAATAACGACCCTGACACTGAGGGGATGGCATAGAGGCAGACCTCGGTGATGCAGGCCCGCCCCAGCGCACCACTCCCTCTACTGACTCCATTGGGGGAGCAGCGTCCGCATGGAATCTCGAGAACGTTTGCAGAATTCTGTGTTAACATGCTGCATGGGAGCAAGAGATCCTTTGAGATGCAGCAGAAAGCTATGGCTCCGTCTTGCCACAAACCGCAAACAGAAGCTGCGTTTCCCATCCGGCCACAACTTAAAGTGCAGATGTAGGTTTGACCGTCTTCTCCAAATCCAGCAGATGCACCCTCGCAGAGCCCGAGGTTGAAATTAAAAGTTGGAGTTACCGTGATGTTAGAAAGCACCACAACAAGTAGGTCCATGAAGAAACGTGAGCAGATAGTGAGAAGGGTCCACCTTCTCTTTCACATTCTGACAATAGCAACAACATGAACAACTTGCAGAAGCCAGGGCCCCTGGCCAGGAGCTGGTCCGTCGTCCACGCGTAGGCAACATAGGGGGCCGTGCCATAGGAGATGACAACAAAGCCTGTCATGTTGGTGCTGGGCGCTTTTGGCTTAGGTCTGCGATTTAGGACTGAAGACATAGGGCTTAGGGCTTGGAGAGTCTATGTGCTTCGGGTTCGGAAACCCCGACACTCCCGTGGTGAGGCTGCTCGGGGTTTGGGGATAGCTGACTCCAGGATGTGAGCTTAGGTCTTCGCGAAGGACGCAGGGAGAGAAGACATGCAATCTTTGGTAGCCTGCAAACACGAAATTTTGAGAGCACTGGCGGCCTAGCAGGATCCAGACGTTGACTCCAGCAGCAGCCATGGTCTGGGCGAAGCGCGACCACGTGAAAAAACGGGGGAGGCGCGACGCAGATTCATAAGCTTTAGCTCTTTGGCGAGGGTTTGGGGCCTTTTGCTTCGTGGAGTTCACCCAGCACAAGACATCAAGACACGCGGGGGCACCGCAACATTAAAAGAGCTTCCACTCCATACTGCATTTCTACCGTTCATGCTTTGCCCGTATCGCAAGGGTCTGAGAACTACCAGTCGAAGTGCACAGAATGGTAGTGAAATAGTCTTCGGCCTATGACTGGTCTTGGCTGCTTAGCTGCATGAAGCTTCCGGAGCATGCTACCGCTTGGACGAAGCCTTCAGACCTGCTCATCACGTGCCTTCAGTCTTGGAGGTTTGAGGGGCTTAGATTGCCAGCCCCTTGTGGCTATCCCGCTCCTCAGTCCTTTGTAAGACGCACCCTGCTCTCTTCTCTTTGCAGCACTGAGCACCGGGCCAGTGTGGCCAGCGCCTCGGTGGGTCAGGGCAGGGGCCCCTGCACTCCGGTGGCGGTTCCTTCAAAGCTCCTGTAAGTCCTGTTGCAAGCAACCCCTTCTCCAGGGCTCCAGCTGGTCCGGAGGGCGCGGTGACGCTGGGAGGGACGAAGCCCAAGACCTTCTTCGAGGATGCAAGACTGAGGCAACTCCTGGTCCGACACCCACTAGAAAGCCATCACCTCCACACCATCATAACGTCAGCCACGGCAGGCTCAGGTCTTCCCTCGTCTAGAGATGTCAGGCTTCAAGATGTGAATGGAATGTGAGAAGCTCTACGCAACATCATCACAGACACCGTCTCCCGTGTCAAGGATGATCGGCAGGTCAACGAGGGCCAGACGCTATGAAGCGGGATGTAGGAGGCATAGAGGAGGCAGAACACGATATCCTGTGGCAGCATGAGTACCGCAGCAGCTGCCCCTCAAATTCAAAACGTGCGATGCCAGCTTTCTCGACCTGCGTGGCGAAGGCGGCTGAGGACCGCACGGATAGCAGCCAAGCTTGTGGAAGGGAGCTCATGAGGAAAACTGTCACCTCGAACCGGGTTGTATTGCCAAACTACGTCGCAGATGTGATTTACCCAGTGCTGAGGACATTCGGACCGGCGTGAGACATATGTCCATGGCAATCCTCCTGCGATTCCTAGCTACACACGCACGAGGACGACGAGCGCGCAGCTGCGAAAGCACAAGCGACATCCCATTGGGCCCCGGACGGAGAGCGCAGCCTCAGTAAACCAGAGAGTGTCAAAGCCCGATATTTTGCACGAAGCCGTAGCCCAGGTTTATACAACGAAAAATTCAGAAGAACCCCAAATCGAATTGTGTGTGTGTGTGCAAAAGCGTCTATCGATTTTAGCCAGCTACCTATCTACCTATTTACTGACCTACCGACCAACCTAGCTATCATCTGTGCATGTACGGCTCGAGGTTTCGACATGCACAGAACAGAGCGCAGCTGGACAATCGCATGGTATTCCTCGTAGTCTCGCAATCTACTGGCGTACTCTGCGATGCAAACCGCTCTGCCTACTTCCAACCTAGTTTTCATGAACATAACACGTCTCAAGAAGTGCCCAAGTTTTCCGGCGCATTCACTCGGCCGCTGTCACTCCGGCTTCGGCTTTGGAGCCGGAGTGTGACTTTCCAGCAAGGAGGGCAGCCGTTTTGCATCGAGAAGAGGGAAGTACCTCGGATACTACGTTTGCCAGTCTTAGCGCTAGTGTTGCATGGTTAGTGTTAGGGGTAGGAATATTGGCACCCCGAATTTGTTCTTAGGGTCTTTAGACTCAGACCATATAAACAAGGCACTGGGCGCCCCCAACTTGGACAAGGTGGGACTCTGCCGAAGCCAACATCGTTACAAATGTGTGCAGTATGCTTACAAGCTGGATCGAAATAGACTCCCTACAAGCACCCGACAATCACAGAGGTACAACTGTTGCTTCGACAATCTAGGGCTGCCTCTGCACCACCCTTCCGCGTTTTCAAGCTTGAGTTCGCATTGGAGCCTTCTTCTGAGGAGGCCTGCAAAGATCATCGACATTTTCATTGGCCCTTTTGCCAGGGGTCGCACTCGACTGCGGGTGCCCCACACATTCCGCTCTGACAGGCTGCTTGGTGAACACTGGGAAGTTCCTGTCCCTGAGCAGCGCGAAGAGGGCAAGCCGGAACCTCAATTTTCATGCAAGCCTGCGACTTCAAGGAATGTCTCGCCTCCGATCATACGATGCCAAACGATTAAAGCTTTCTTCACCGAGCGACACTCCGCTGAACTCCGTGGCCAGAAGTTGCTGGAAGGTTTCTGCCTTTTGGCAGAGAGTTTTCTGTGCCGTACGCGGGAAACTCAAGATCATGGAAGGCACATATGGTTGTGACTCTACTCACAACAGCTATTCAGAGGTAAGGTCGATGCAACCACCTCTGCCGGATTGCCTGGAATCACACACGTGCCCGGCACAGCGTCTAGCAGTCTAGCACACAGGAGAACTTGCAGGGTTGGTGCTGAAGTAGCCGCAGCCGAACGCGCCAAGCACAACGGCATCGTGGCCTTTGCCAGTTGAGAACTTACACAAAGGCATCGGCGAAGCTTTGAGAAGTTGCCTAAGTTGCGTCTCTCCTTCGCAGATATTGAGGCCATGGCCGTTCTCCTGTGCCATCCACAAGACCGTGCGAATCTTTTCGCGCAGAAGCTCGCGCCCTCAAAACCACCCCCAGCAAAGACTTGCTCGGTGCTGGTGTTGTGGTGCAGCTAAAGGCACGGAGCGCTGGGAATCTAAGCACTGGTGCAAGCAACAGCGCCTATTCTTGCCAAGCCTGTGACTGTGAAGCCATTGACCTTGCATTCTCTGAACATATCTGGGCATCCACGCTGAAGGGTGGACTGCGCGTCACATCCTGCAACTGGGCTCAGTGAAGCTTCAAGCAGATTATTCATCAGCCCAAGACGAACATGCAGTCGCCTTCCATACGACGACTCATGCGCTAGCTGGTCCATCCTGGGCCGCGACGGTAGCCACAGCCACCTCTGCATCCGAGGCCATCAGCCGAACCTTGCGTTCCGTACACATGCGGTCTTCTGCTTCTCATCCACGCAGGCGAATGCATCAAGGCTACGTAAGGGGAATAGATGCCTCCGCACTCGGTGTGCTCGTAGAAAGGCTCCTCGCCGTTTAGGAATGCAAAGGCAACGGTTTGCCACGAAGGTGCTGCGCATTCTGGACGTCGGCTTTCCAGATTCTTGTAGAAAACACTGTACTATTTCCAGTCGGTGTACATTTACCATTTACATGTTGCTATGCACAGAAACAGTTAGCCAACTGCCTCCTAACACTCGACCCTAGGACACCTAGTGGCAAGCTTGCTAATGGAGGGGCCGAAGACCAACTGAAACCGCTCAGCTCCTTCCGCGGCAGCAATTCGTCAAAGTCGCCGATCCAAGTGCCACGTTTAAGCACTCCAGGGCCGTCATCCTGATAACATCGCTGGTCTATTGAAGACAGCCCGCCATCATCAAAGATAAGTGACTGAGAGCGTCGTCGCTGCATGTCAACAGCCAGCCGTGTGTGCATAATCTGGACAGAAAGTATTATATGCATAACTCATACATAAATATATACATATACATATACATATATTTGTATGTGTGTGTGTGTGTATGTGTGAAGGTATTTATTTCGATATGTGAGGGTATGTATGTATGTATGTAGGCATATATATATATGTATGTATGCATGTATGTATGCATGTACACATGTATGCATGTATGCATGTGTGCAAGTATGTGTGCATGTATGTTGGTATGTGTGCATGTGTCTGTACGTGTGTCTGTACGTGTGTATGTGTATGCGTGCATGTGTGTGTGTATGTGTGCGTGTGTATGTGTGTATGTGTGTATGTGTGTATGTGTGTATGTGTGTATGTGTGTATGTGTGTATGTGTGCATGTGTGTGTGTGTACGTGTGTACGTGTGTATGTGTGTATGTGTGTATGTGTGTTCGTGTGTATGTGTGTATGTGTATAGTGTGTATGTGCGTATGTGCGTATGTGTGTATGTGTGTATGTGTGTATGTGTGTATGTGTGTATGTGTGTATGTGTGTATGTATGTGTGGGTAGAGCACCTGTTCCTGCCAAAATGACCATTTGCTTGGCACTCCTGTTCTCACCCACATTTGCATACATTGGCAAAGGGGGGGAAGAAGTGACAGACGGAGAGAGGGAGAGAGATAGAAAAGAGAGAGCGAGTGACAAGGAAAGAGGGAGTGCGAGTGAGACAAACGTATACTTAATTTCCTGTAAAGGCATGTTTCGACTCCAGATGGGTGTACATATGCATGAGCACTTCACTCTAGATTGGTGTACATATACATGAGCAGTTCCCTTCGCAGAAGCGCCGAGATCAACATGCTACCGCAACCTCAAGCGAGGCGATCCTTCCTGCGATGCGGCCACAAGCTGAGGAACAGCCTGAGAAGCCAAAGTCGGAAGCACCTCCTGTGGAGCTTGTGACAGGCTGAGCGCCCGGACGAGGAGGAGCGGAAGATCGCCTCTTCCTGGCTGCCGGAAGCATGTTCGAAGCCTGTGCAAAAGGAGTCCGGAACTCCATTGATTGGGCTCAAGATGACAGGCGCCCGCGCTGGGCCTCCTCCACAATTGTAGCCATGCGCGAAGTTTAGTATGAGAGCGTGCAACCCAAGATCTGGCAGGCCGTGCAATGGAGATAACGAGACTGCCTATGGCTCAGAGTCCCACCCGCTGCGACTTTTGCAGCATCCAGGGTGGACGCCTGGCCAAGGCCGGCGACCCCGACGTTTCTTTTTTAGAGTTCTCTCTCAAGGCTTTTCAAGCGAACTCGGGGCTCCATGCCTGCGTTTCGCAGAGCGGAAGAGGCCGAGGCAATGATGGATACAGACCGAAGCACTGCTCAGCCTCCATGGTTCCCTGCAGCGTTGGCAAGGTGCCAGGGGGCGAAAAAGGCGCTGGACACCTAAAACACACCAAGGAATCAGAGAGGCTTGCAAAGGCCGGCTTTCTCCTCGGTGCCGCCCAGCGACGCCATGGTGAAGGTGTAGTTGCTGGCAATCTCGCAACCTTTGCCAATTTCAGCTTGTGATTGTCTGAAGCATTCTGAAGCACACGCCTACTGCAATGTCCCTACAGTTGCGAGCGGCAGAATCCGTAATCCCTACTTCTTTCCAAGCATCGCTCGCGATCTTCAACGGGCAGGCTGAGCAGGTTGCAGATCGTTTCATGCCTTGGAGAAAGCTGTCATGGTCAAGGCGGCACCGATGTCAGCACTAAGGACACAAAGCGGGGGGCACTGTTGGCTTTCTTGTAAAGTGTCTTCGTCCTAGGTGACAGGCCACCGACTCTTGAGATCCCCACATTTGCTTCTCTGCTCGCGAGAGGCTCGGCTTCGGCGCTGGCAGTGGACGTCGCATGGCAGCGCCGGTGCGTGGAGTGCGGTCTCCAGACTAGCAGCTCCGGAGAACTGAACATGAACATGAAGATAACTGCATGGCCGTTGAATGCTGCTCTGCCGCCATAGATCGGCATGATGGCTTCTCTAGTGACTACACCTATGCTACAGCCTCATGTAAGAGCCAACACGAGCGAAGCAGAGCCTGCACTAAAGTCTGCAGGATTCGTCACGGAAGCCTGTGCGAAGCAAAGCCTGAACCTGTCTGTGCAATCTTTGCCGTGAGTCCGATGTGCTAACATAGCAGAATTCCCGCACCCCCACCACTCTGCAGCTTGAATCGCCGCCACACAGTTCCCTCGACACTGGGTCGCGGTCGTTCATGATCATGAGCTCGTTGTCTCCCCGGTCCGCCACGAAAGCGAAGATGCCGGGCAAGGGCCTAGGTTCTTTCCGTCAACGGCTCCCTCCCGGGCAGGGTTTCTACGACTTGGGACTGATACGTCTACCAGGCTCCTCTTCACGGCGAGCAGGAGCATTTCCATCTGCTAGAGCCTATAGAGTACTATAGAGTCTATAGAGCTTAAGACTCCAGGCTTGTACCCTCGGGACCTGACGGAGCAGCGGCGCTAAGCCGCTAAGCCCGAGAGCCCAGCAGAAGAATGCGCCAAAGATCTCTTCGGCTGGCGACTGAAGCCAGAAACTCGCGATCGAAGGACTTCTGAAAGTACCTGCTGACAGGAGGGGAGAAGGCCCCGACCTTTACCCGTTTCCTCAAGGCTTCCGGCAAAGCGGCCTCCGAATCTCCGGGCCCAAGGCCGCGCAATCTTTCAGCGAGGCCGCCGCAAAGGCCTGCTGCCCAAGAGGTGCAGCGCCAGGGGCCGAGCCAACACTCGCGAGATCAGAAGCATCCTTACTAGTGCTGTACCTGGTAGGTTGCATCAAAGCAGCAAGAAAATTTCTAGCCACAACTTTCAAAAGAGGGTGTGTGCCCGGACGTGCCGGATGGCTTTGAGGGACCGACGCGCATCATCCCACGTTCGGGTGGAGGCGCCGGTCTGTCCTCAGAGCATCGGCAGAGGATGGTTACCCGAGTGGTGGTGATGATGTTGGTGCATGGAAGAGCGCAGTCATGATGAAAGCAATGGGCTGCAAGATCGCTAGTGCTTCTGATCATGACGAAGAAGAACATGTTGAATCACCCCTTTGGTTTTAACAATGACTAAAACAAAAAGCGAGATGGAGGCAAGCAGCTGGGCAGCAGATTGCCTTGCTTGGGTTGCCAAATGGCTGTCCAAGGGGCGCTAGTCGGCGAGTATCGGCCGGGATACGTATTCACAACCATGCCCCTGCAGGATGCAGTGCGCCGAAGACTTACGGTGTAAAGGAATAAACGCACGTCAAGCTCAGGCTGTTTATGCAGTCTCCACTTCGTGACGACTTGGACTACTGAAGAACAGCATCGGCTCACATCCCGGCAGTCCTTCGTTCCTCCATCGGGGCACAGATCCGAAGCAACGCTTGAACAAAAACAGGCGACAGGATCGTTGTAGTTCATAGCTTCATGAACCAAACCTGGCGCAAGGCAACGCACAGTAGCAGTTGAGGAAGCACACGGGGAGGGCACCCTGTTTTCCTTCTTTCACGCCTCGCAATGGCATCTCTAAAGGACCTTATAGAGCACTACCTTTCGGAAGGATTCGGTGAGTCCTCCGGAGCTGATGGCAACTTACAGCCGGAGCTCTTTGCATCAAATTCCGTGGCAGCCTCCCACTCTTCGTTTTGCTTGGCCCACAAGGGCCGACAGGCTCCGTACGCCTTGGTGTCAGAGTGTCCCAGATCTCTTTGAAGCTCAGAGTGAGGTAATTTGGGCTTCGGTTTAGATTTCGGGCTTGGGACAACTTCCGAACCTTCGAAAGCCCACGCCCAAGATTGGAAAGCTGAGTGCTGAAGCAAGGGAGCCAGCCACGGTGTGTGCTCCCAATAGGCACAGCACAAGCTGAGCCCCTGCGTACGTGTTGCGACCACCGACATCAACCAGAAAGCGGCCACCAGTGTCCCCAGCAAAGTTGCCGAGGTAGATGGCAAGAAGCTTTAGCAGCTGGAACTGTGCCTGGCCACGGCTTTCCCTCGTTGCCCCTCTGTTTGGTCTGCCTGGTGTCCTAGCACTGACCGATGACCCCAAAGTTTAGACCACCGGTCTGTCTTCGTGGAACATTGCCTCTCATTCTTTTTGGTACGTGAACGTGACGAGACGAGTCCGACAGGGCCGGCCTGGCCGAAACTCGTGCCCTCCTTCGCCGCCCGGGACCCCCAACCATCTGCAATGCCATTCGCCACGGCAGTTCCTTAGCAGCCCAACTCCTTCAAACAGTTGGCAAATAGCTGGGGGACAATCCAATAGAAGTCTGAAATTAAAGGATTTGGATTTTCCTGGAGAGGTGTGGTACTGAGATGATATGACACTTTTGTAGCACAGGCCAAGGCTCCACTAAAAATGACCGTGCCACCTGCGATAAGAGTCCAGGCCCCTGCGTTGCCCCCATCAAAAAGCATCGCAGCGCCGATGACGGAGGCCAGCATCGCAGAGAAATAGACTGAGGACTCTGAAAGGAAGCCGCTGTTGATCAAAATCTTCATAGCGACAGCTAGAACGATGCCCACCGGACACATGATAGTCAAGCAGAAGCCACAATGATAAGCATCCCAGCCGTAGAACAACTCCAGCATCATGGTGATGGACACCTCAATTGCTGCGAGTGTCATTGGCCGCTCGCAAAAGTGTGCGAACATCTTCCAATACACCGTCTGTCTGTCGGGATCTTCCAGCGCCTCCGGCCGGGCCTCCCCCGATTTCCTGGCAGGAGCCGCCTCGGAAACCTGGATCTCTGGGAGTGCCGCGGGGAGCTCCGTTGGCAGCCCGAAGACGCAGATTGTGAGGGAGACGAGGTTTATCCAAGTACTGAAGACGCAAACCCAAGCCATCATGCTCCGAGGGCTCACGGCGTCGCCTCCCTTGATAACTGCCCGGCTTAGGAGCGAGAAACAGACAGGGCCGATAGCCATGCCGGCGCTTCGGGAGCATTGCATTATGACGGTCCATATCGTGCGATTGCCTGGGTTGGTGACTTTAGTCCACAGGAGCACACCAATAACGCTCGGAATGCCCCCAAAAAAGGCGATCACGAAGTTCCACACAAAGCCAGCCCACCAAACGAAGCTCACATGGCTGCTCGCGGCAGTCCTTCCGCAAATTATAAGGGGTGGCTTGTCCTGCTGTTTACAGGGCTCCAGATTTGGGGTTGGGGGTTCGCTTATCACGTGTTGCTCAGCGGTCCAGTTGAGAAAGCATGCCAGGGCCAAGACCGAAAGGGAGGTGAAGAAGTAGACAGAAAGCAGCAGCCGCCTGACGAAGAACTGGTTCCACCTCGTCTCGCCAACCAGCTGATTGCCGACGAGGGTTCCCAGAACCGACGCGACCAGCTGGATGCCAATAAAGAATCCAGATGCTGTCGGAGTTTGTTCCAGGCTGAGTGCATAGTCCAGTACCAGGGGCATGCTCGCTCCAGCCAGGAGGAATCCGCCCAAGCCTTGATCACCACAGGGCACAGGGACGGGCGCAGGGAGGGGATGCCGACCATTTAAAGAAGGGTTCAAACGAAATTATTTCAGTCTTCTGGCTTCCATCCTGGCTCTAGGCTAGGGGCCTAGGGACAACAAATGTAAGGCTATGAGTGAGGGCCAATCAGCTCTGCCACGTGCAGAAAATCTGGCAAGCTTTTCTCTGCAGGGGCACCCAGCCAATCAATGTTCTCCTGCTCTCGGAAACACTCCGCTCATGTAGACAGACCGCCACCCATACGGCGACGATTGGCACGAATACTGCCCAGCCGAAATCCACAACTCTCCTCAGTGGAGGATCTGACGAGATCCCTCGATGACTGAACGAACCATGCTACGGTAGTGCGAGTGATCTTTGACCACGTATTATTACTACAAATACTCCAAGCGCAATCATCATCATTGTTGTCATTATCTTAACTGTTGGCCGAACCGTCCAGACGAGGCTCATCATGCCACTACCACTGCCACCACTACCACCACCACCACCACTGCTGCTACTTTTGCTGCTGCTGCTGCTGCTACTACTACTACTACTACTGCTACTACTACGACTACTGCTACTACTGCTACTACTACTACCACTACCACTACTGCTACTACTGCCACTACTCTACTGCTACAACTACAACAACAACTACTACTACTACTACTACTACTACTACTACCTACTGCTACTGCTACTACTACTGCTACTACCACTACCACTACGACGACTACTACTACTACCACTACCACTACCACTACTACTACTACTACTTGTACTACTTCTGCTTCTGCTTCTACTGCTACTTCTACGACTACTGCTGCTACTACTACTACCACTGTTACAACTCCGATTAATACCGGTACTGCTACTACTACTGCCATACCACCGCAACCACTGAAATGGCAGGAGGGAATCAATATAGTCGGTTTTACTCTTCAGGTCGGTGCCAAGTCACACACCCAAGTTTGGAATAACGACCCCAGATTTGCTTGGTGGATCCGACACACGTTCCACAGCCTGGCTCCGACCTTCGGAAGGAAACACGGATTCGCACAAACAGCGTCGGCATACCTACATGCCGATGACCGAGCGATTGCTACACCAAGTTCAAAAAGGACTACGCAGGACCATGAAGTAAGACGAGAGGCTGATTTCGATTGTCACCGCATGTGCTGCAAGCCCATCCTTCCTCAAGTGGAAATCTTGCTGAAGAAAAACACTGGCATCTCCAGCATCCTCTAGCCTTGCGGGACGTGCATGCCAGGTACCATGCTCTGGATCAGGGCTGGGGTCTCTTGGGAGCACCGAAGCGAGGAGTGACATCCCAGCAAAGATTACCAGAGGGATTAGAATCTGGTAAGAACGACCGGAACTAGTACAGACACGACGAAGGCAGGAGAACTGGCTCGAGGTACGGAGAAGAGTCAAGTGTCCTGGCCGGGCCAAATAAAGAACTCGATCTCAGCAGGAGACTGCATGACCTCTTTTCCCTGGCCTGGCCTTCCCTGGATCTCACAGTCTTGCCCTGCCGATCGCGACAGGGCAACCCCGAAAGCCAGCAGTACGAGCTTCCCGGGGAACATATGGACCTGGGCTGGGCGGGCTCTGCACGAGATGAGGCTCATGTCCTCGTGAGACTTTACAGACCCAATACAAATCCACAACAATTGATGAGAGTGACCCTGCTAAAGTATCCGGAAACCCTATGGCCAACTTCAAGCCGACCATGGAAGGTAAGAGGCAGTTCGATGAACGGTTCAGTCGTTTGCAAGGAAATGGACCAAAGGTCCATGCCGCATGGGCTTGAGCCGGTTTCCAGCGAGAACGAGACAGCAAAGCAATTAAATTTTGCAAGAATCGACCACCGCTAATAAGACTTAAGACCGAAATCCATGGTATCTTTGGGAGCAACAATCACAAGCACATATTCCTCAAGTGTCACGGATCTGTGGTTCCAATACCCCCGGATGGAAAAAGAGCCGTTGAACAATGCATCACAACTTTTGGCAATCGCGCATGGCTAAGGATGCCGTCCTCACTTGTTGCGCTTGCCCAAGTCTATATGCAATGCCTTCGCCGACTTCGCCTTGCCAATGTTTCTTGCCGTTCGCCATCGAGCCGGTGATGTCCGCTGTTTAAACAGAACCCAGCAGGCTTCCAACATTCTGTCCACCATGATATGGAGCAAGCATTGTGATGGCCACCTGCGGTGCGAGCGCAACCGTCAGCACCACCAGGTTGCGTCTCGGCATCCTCTATGTCAGCGCAAAGGAAAGCCAGACTTCGCCAGCTACTGCCTGCACTCGTTCGCCGATTGGCCTCGCTCCGGCTCCCCAGAAAAGTCACTCTCGATCTACATCCTTGACCTCCGGCCAGCTCGGAACAACACAAGGATTGCACCGTGGCGGCACGGCTGTATATTTCGACACCACTTGGGCTTGGCCGTAGCATGGCTGGCACCTGTAAAGCTCAGGTGCACACCTGTCTCACTCATAGCGGCAACTTCCAACTTCGGGCCGGGAGCGGCCGGCAATGGCATGTCCGCAAGATGACTTCAAGATGTCCAGGGCCACGGTCACCCAAGCTCCGCACTCAACACCTCCAGTATCCTCAGGTACCACAGCGAACTTCCAAAATTACTTGCCAAAGCTTGGCCATGGGAAGTCAAGCATCTGCCGCCGCCCTTGCGCAGACGTGCACTCAACAATCGTCTCCAAGCCAGTCGACTGATCGGCGGTGGGGTAGTTTAGAACTATCCTGCAAGATCGGGGCGAGGAATGATTCATGCACCTCTGCACACCCCGTGAGCAAAAGTGTTCCCTGCATTACGGGCATTCTGGCAAGCAAAGCTCTTCACCATCCGTCCCCTTAGCACACTCCAGGCCACACTCCTCGCGTTCAAAGACGGCACCAACATCTCCGTTCCCTTTCCATCTGCTCCTTTCAGCTAGTTTTGCATTCAGCGTTCGACCTGGTCACTCACAGGGCAAAAAACTTTGCTCTGCCTGCATCCTGGCCTTCCCGGGCTTCCACTTCAATCCCTCTGGCTTGGAATCCCGTCTTGATGGCCTCGACGCTGCGCTTCCACTTCCCATTAACTCCAGCAAGTCTTGCCAGCAACACGAGCGCCAGCGCCTCTTTGCTCATCTCAAAGGCTGGTGCTGCCCTGGACACCAGCGAGGAGATTCGAGGCCTTGTCGCTGACAACAGGTGTTAAGTTGCGCCACAAGCAAAACGGCACTAAGTTCAGACTCAGGGGGGGAAATCGTGCTACCAGCAAAAGCAAGCCTACTGTCAGCCCACCTCCTCCGCCCGACAAAAGCACCTTCCAGCAAGTTGCCAGCGGCGCGCTTGCCTGCACCCCAAACGGCAGTAAGTGGCATTTGGACACTACCACGTATGTAAGACGACAACCACGAGGATCAGGAATACGAGACAAGAATATCATGAGCGTAAGGACCAAGCGAAGACAAGATTGCTGACCATGGTGAGCATAGGGATGATGGCAGCGACGTATACCACGTTGAGGACAGAAAGGCTCATGCGGGTGCCAACGGTAACACTTTGAAATGGTACAGGTCGATGTGGATGGCGATGGTGGTCATGGTGATGTTTGATGTTGGTGGTTAAGGTAAGCAGGGTGGTGACGGGGTCATGGTGATGATGAGGGCATATGAGGAAGCTTAAAATGATGAAGCGGCTACGATCATTGACGGCGACGACTTCCATGCTGCATTTGGCTATGATGCAGATCAGCTCCATCAGCAGTGTCACTCTCATCAGCAGCAGCGGCATTACCATCACCTGCATCTTCACCACCATGCACATCACGGCCAAAGCCCCTTTTACCGCCTTCAACTATCAGCATCATCTACATCGTCAACATCACCAGTACCATCACCAACATCATCGCCCGCACCATCACTACCTCGAGCCCTCATCATCATCAGCTGCAGCACCATGACCCACGTCATCACCAACAACCACATGCATCAACACCGCCTTCATCGACATCGTCATGGAAGTCGCCATCGAGTACCACCTCACCATAGACACAGTCATTGCCACCTTCGGACCCATGACAACCACCACACGCATCATTATCATTCCGTGAGCAGAATCCGAGCCGTCACTCCCCAACACACCCACTGAGAGACAGACAGACAGACAGACGGACAGGCAGACAGGCAGACAAGTTGCATCATCTGAAATGATATCCCCGATCCCCTTCAGTTCAGAGCCTGGTTGGACACGTGCGAGCTGATCCTCCGGCAGCCAGCACTGCACTCGCGCAACAGACCTCAGCGCGGTGAGAAGCCCAAAGGGGCTCAAGAAAGGAGCTGACGTTTGCTGGATGTTCCAGAGACTCAGAGCTCATAAAACACCATGAACCGCTTCAGGCTTTGCGAACGTACGTACTGCACGTTTCTCGTCCGACAGATGAGGTGCAAGTCCACGGGCACATCCATGAACTCTGCGGGTGGCAAGACCATGGGCGACTTGCCGGCCTGGCGGCTTCAGGATGTGCGGCTTCCACGACCAGCAACAGCAGAGGCACATAAAGAAGAGAAGGACTGCAGGAGCCTTCTGCGTTGATGAGACTCCGAAAATCTCAGCATCGCTCCTGCACAAGACTCAAAGTTAAGCCCGTCACAGCTGGAGCCTGATCTCTACATATCTCGACATCTGCATCTGCAAGCTCCCAGTCCTCGTAAGCAGCAGACGACCAGTGGTCCAGCGCCGAAGCTCCTGGTGCCGCGCAAGTTTCGGCAGAATGGCACAGTAGCAGTAGCAGTAGCAGCACACAGTGGCAGTAGCATGAGAATGCTGCGGTGCACATAATCGACCATGGACTAGAAGGGCTCCGATCCCGTCAGCCGACGTCGAAAAGGCTTGCCGATGCCTTGTTCCAAAAAGGAAATGCTGAGTTGCACGAGAAACCCCGGGGTGGACGTTGGCCGAGATGCATGGAAGCTGGCAGCCCTCCACAGACTGGTCGCTCTGCAACAAGCGAGATTCCGGGTTGCCTGCCTGCGCGCTGCTTCTTGCTAAGGCAGGGCAGGGCAGCAGAGCCGACAGCAGCAGTGCTGCCAAGTGTCCCAGCGGCCATCGAAGCCTTGAGCCAGGCTCCGTGGAAGCAAAAGCACACAGGGCCTCAGAGCTCTCAGAAGCGGAAAGCGCAAAGGAAGCTCAAGCCGAGGTCCCCGCTCTTGATATGACTCCGCCATCTCGGAGATGCTGTCTGCCCTTACCATTTTGCTTGTGCACATGGCAAAGCCAGCCCGAAGGCGAAACACCCAAACTCATCCAAACTGCAGCCTGAACTCTGAACCTCAAATCCCTGGACCCAGGATGCACCACCACAGAGTTGCCGAGACACAACACAAGCCGCCCGCTTTCGCAAAGCGCATCAACCAAGAAAGGGTGCTCACCACTATGGGCTCGATCCTCAGGAAAGCAAATGACTGCAACTAAACTCGCTAAGACCCGCAGCAAATCTAGAATACGGCTTCGGTTAGAAGGACAGAACGAAAGAAGCAGAAAGGCAAGACCAAACGAAATGATCACACCAGCCCCGCTAAAGTGCAGAACCCCAAGAGGAAGATGACCAGCGACAGGAACCAAATGAACGACAGGCAGCCACCAGAGGTGGTAGAGCTCAGGAAAGCTCAATTCTGTTTGTCAAGTGGCCAAGCATGTTCTCGACGAAAACTCGGCAAAGACCCCGCAGCGCCTGCCAGACAACTGAACATGCAGGACTCATCCATCACCAGGTCGTAGCGGGGGGAGGACACATCGCAATTGTCACTACCACCTGGCCATCCGCACCCTATGCAAAGCGATGCAAAGGGGGTCACAGCAGCTGGTGTCAAATGATGACGTGAAGCAAAGGATTTGGAAGGCCGAACTCACAGACCGATGAATGCCTCAAGCGGAGAGCCGGTGCACCGCAAGCGAAGATGGGCCCTTGGCACCTCAGCCCAGGACCTCTCTCTTGGACGGGTACCCTCCTGTATTTTCTTGTAAGACGTGCAAGAAGATGCAGAGGCTGCTGAGACTTGCGCTTGTCGGCAAGGTCTGCGATCTGTCGCGAAATAGACATCACCAGATCTTCGGTGAAGGCCTGTTCGCAAACGAGACTCATACATTCCAGTGCTAATGATATGCCGATATGCAATCATGCTGATTGGTGCTGCTGATGCTGCTCCTTTGCTGATGCCGGCTATTGAGCTGGCAAAGGTTACCACGACGAGCACGCTCACGAGGGCAATGAGAATCATGACAAAATGTGACAACAAGTATTGCGCCGTCATCGCTGGTGGTGGCGGTGTGCAACCGATCATCAGTGACATGAAGAACGACATCCGCGGCAACGGCAACGTCAAAACCGTCATTATCAAAGTTCTCATCACCACGACCATTCAGCAGTCATCGCCTGTCACTCATCGCTCATCATCACCACCATCGCAGTCACAATCAGCTATACATTGACTATACATTTTTTGTCAGCCTTCACAGTCCTCCTCGTCAAAAATCGGCTTTACTCTTGGCATCGTCACAACCATCATCATCATCACATGTCATCACGAGCACCACCAGCATAAGCAGCTGTCACAACAGTAGCAGCAGCATCAGCTTCATCTCTCCCTCAATGCGAAGCTTGAGCGGACCTTCATCCCATCCCAGGCCGGTCAGGTATTACTTTACGGTCTTAAACCATCTCTGCACCTGGTCCGCCCCGATGGGAATGAGCACGTTGCCTCCTCTGCCCAGGACAGCTGCAGCCTCCACCGAGGTGCCGGTGCTTGTGATGATCTGATGTGGGCCAATTGTTTCCTGTGTGTTTGATTTGGCTGGTAGTGTTGTTGGTGGTGCTGGTGCTGGTATGTGCTGGTGTTGGTGCCGGAGCAGGAAAAACGTGTGCGTAGCCACTGTGGGAGACAGCGCCTGGTGCGAAACCTCCGGCAGGCTGGCGCGGACTTCTGCGCCCTCCTCTTCCTTGGCAAGGCCTGGTTTCGGACAGCACATTTCTGCCATCGCCACATGTTTGACTCGTGACTTCTCCAGTGCATTCGAGCGACATAGGCACACCACCACTTCAGCTTTCCTGAGGACCTGTCCAGTGCATTCAAGAATATCAGCAAACAGCGATGGCTCATTCTGTCGCCTCCGTCTCCAGCCCTGGGGATACAGGCACCGACAGTGCAGAAGCCGCGCCAATGACCGCGAGGCGAATGCCCAAAGCCTCGCAAGGGAGAGGAAATGTCCGATCGGAGCCTCCGACTCACTAGCTCCCGAGGCCTCCATGGACCAGAAGGAACCACCAAGACTTGCGCCTGCCAACAAAGGCTTACCGTCTCAGTCTCGCACACATATCGCACAAACTTCTCGGGAAAGGCCTGACGGAGCCGCACTGAGGAAGATCGGCCCATGCTCCGCCTCGACGGTCGCCTCCTGCTCCGAGGCTCCCGCCAGGCTCCCGCTCCGAGGCTCCCGGCGAAATCCCCCCAGGCTCCCGGGTCCTGTCCGTAGCTGAGCTCCTCCGCTCGAGCAAAAGCTTCCTGGAGCTCCTCCGGGTTCCAGCCCTTCTCCCCTGGCGATGCACCAAGCGGCCTATCCGAAGGGAAGTCTAGATGCGCGAGGAACTGCAGGTGTGATGCCCGTACTGGGGTCAGGGGATCTGGGGATCTGGGTGACTGTGACATGACGCTAGTGGCGGCAACGCTGTGTAGAAGGACGATGGTGGTGGAGATTCATCTGCTCGGGCATGAAACAAGCATTGGAACCTTAAGGTTTGTAGCCACAGCTCCACTGCTCCACACTCCGCCTGCCGAAGAAATGCTCAATGCCACTTTCGCCGCCTGACGCTGCATGGATGTGCATCTATGTGTGCATGCAGGCTTGCACAGTGCATGTTTGCAAACACACACAAGCACATGTAACCTTGACCATGCAAAAAGCACAGGGTTGGCAAGAACTAAAACAACTAAGACTTACCGGCGATAAGTAGAACATGCAGGGTCTAGGTACACTGGTGATGGATACATATAACTCACTTGTCAAACACAGCCAGACACGCAAGCAGATGCACACATCGACAGATGTGCATGCACACAAGTTTTGATCGGGAGTATACACGCCATCTTCTGTCCTGCTCATCCTGCCCTGCTCATCCTGCGCACGGAACACGAGTGACAATATCAAGAAAGGGGCGTATTGAGAGACGGGCATCCCCTGGACGCGGAGTCTCGGCAACGATCCACTAACGATCCGCTCGACCTTGCAGCACTGCAGCGTACTGGAAGGCATAGAATCACCTTGCCCGGGAAGTGCGGCGGTGATTGGGCCGGTAGCCCAGGTCTTCCGCCACGTCTTGGGGTCGCTGGGCTTGCTGCTGCTTCTCTGACCGACTTCAGCGGCCAGTGCACCCAAGTACATCTTTGGTCGTTGCAGTGATTTGAATCATCATCTTCTTGCCCTTGCCCGGGTATGCGCGTGACAAGAAACCAAGGGTTAATCTCCTGGCTTCAGGAACCACCAAAGTTCTGCGGAGAAATTCACGTCCAAGCCGTGGGCATCGGCAAACTCGTTGACAGCTCTCACGACCCCGGGCCATGTGATCGTATAGTCCTTACACGCATTGCACGATGCTGGGACAACACTCAGCAAACGGACTGAACGTGCTATCAGATGCTATCAGATGCGAAAGTGCAGATTGCAGTTGTCCACTCAACACATGCCAGGCTACATGACCAACCATGGCTCCACCAGTCCGGAGGATGGGCCACCAGGCGTCCAGGTCCGAAGCGGCACCTTCGTAGCTGTGGTCGCCATCCACGTACACGACATCCATGGAGCTCCTGAAGAAATCCAAGAAGACCCCAAAAGACGAGCACAGAAGGCCCCGGCTTCAACCTGAAGTAAGCCTAAAACACACCCCTGAGCCACCCCGATGGACCGGGCTCCTGGACACCCAGCCGGCGGCCTCCACGGAGTGCTGGAGGAGGTGAGTGGCACGATCTCGAAAGGGCTGCGTGCGCCGGGTCCCGATGTCCAAGGCCTCACCGAAACCTGAAAGGGCTAAGGTCATGAACAAGACCCTCAGTGACAGAGATGCACCCCAACCGGAAGGCCTTGTGGTTGATCTTCTGCGACACCTGTCTAGCTCTTTCTGACTGAAAGATGCAGGCAGCTTCTTGGTTCAACCAGGCCTTCTGAACGCAGATGGTAAGGGTCAACCAGGAGCATGTGGAGGGTTGGGAACTCAGACAAGAGGTGAACTGACACATTGCCGTACCACACTCCGATCTCCGCCATGCTCAGTGCGCGGTCATCTCCCAGCATTTTCTGCTGCTGTCGGAGCAACTCAACCAAGCCTTCCTCACGCGTCTCTCCGAAGTCAGACCGCCACTGCCAGCGAAGCTTGCGTGCAATCTGCTGAGGGCCTGCTTGGAAAAAAGCTTACAGATACAATAGTTTACAACATGTGTCGTGAGACTCTGCCTCCGAGAGTCCAAGTGCCGACAGTCTCCAAACGCTGAGCGGCCTGGGAAGATGTCCCAAATGTTGAAAAGAAACTCAATCATTCACATCACTTAGTTCAACCTATCTAAAAAAATTCGTTCTTCATGCGATCCTGTGCCTTGCCTCCGCCAAGCTTCCGATACACGCCAAGCCCACGTTCGCGATCTCGTTGCACTGGCCTCTACGCCGCGCGGCACCAACTTCTGCAATGCTCTGCTACGCCGCCATGCTTGCAGAATGTTGTATCCTTGCCTCGCTCGAAGGCTGCACGCAGCATTCGACAGTCAGGAGACATGCTCCCCTCGAGCTCCTCTGATTGCGGATGGCTGGAAGCTTACACAAGTCTTAGCGCAGTGCGGCCGCTCTTGGAAGCCTCTGGCATACAGAGCCTCGCCTACGATCGAGACTCGCGACCCAAGCCCTGCGTGCAAAACAGCACCCAATTGGTGTGAGACGGTTGGACATGCTGAGGGAGACGTCGTGCAGGCTGCTCTCGAATGAGCAGTTCCCATGGACTCTTGTTCGGCGTCATTAGCTCGCTGCACTTGGAGCTCCGTCCGCTGGGCAACGGAGGTCACGAGCTTCAAGACCTCAGTCATTGCTCTAGGGCTCTAGGGGGGGCTCGGAGTGCAGCACATGGTGCTTTGGACTCTAAAGCCTGAGGATCTCCGAAAGCAGAGCCACCGGTGCAGGAGCGTGGCTCTGCAGCACTTGTGTCAGTTGTCGTGCTTCTTGGAGCAGCGCTACATCTCCTACGAAGACCAAACAGCGAAGAACTTGGCCACCGCTCACCCGGCTGCTGGCCCGGCTGCACACCGGCCTTGTTGCAGGGCTTCCTCCAAACCTGGCGGCAAGGCCAGGTGGACAGGGCGGCAGATATTTAATGCGCCTTTTCGAGCCTGCCTTCCAAGGCTGGTGCTGATGCCGCCGCTGCGATGCGTCGGCCCAGACAGGGAACCTCCCAGCAGGGCCGGGTTGTGGCGGGAGAGAAGCTCAAGGAGACGAGAGCAGAGCAGAGCCCTCTGAAGACGGGCCCGAGGCGCCAAGGCCGGAGTGAGTACGGCCGCGGCACGGCGCAGCGAGAAAGCCAGGTTCCGGAGCTGGGCCAGGGCTTTGCATGTAGGGTTCTGGATTGAAGTTCAGGTGTAAGCCAGTGTAAGCGTATGCCTGCATGCACCTGCAGGATCCTAAAGGTCCACAGACTCACGCACAGCACTGACACCTGCACCTTTCACCGCACGACCCCACGCGCAATCAAGCCCAGTCCCTAAGCCCGAGTACACATAAACTGACGACCCCACCTCTGCACTTCCAGGCCAGTCAAAGGCATCTTGCAGCTGTGGGTACGCATCGCTGACGCAGCGCAGCAAAGCTTCCTAGGTTCGCACGATTTTACAGGAGGACGACATGAAGCAGTCACATATAGAAAGTAAGGCACGGGTGATTGTTGCCGTTGTTTCAACCGTAACTTGTTACGACTATGAGAGGTCTCGTTATGGTCGTTCGCAGAAGCTTTTTCTCAGTATCATCGTTTTACGCATGGTACCGGTAAACACGACGAGTATAGTATGCTACAGCAAGACAGTCGCTAACAGTACAAAGAGCCACAGAACTGCGTCTCCCATGGAGTCTTAAACAATCTGAGACACCGCATCTCCACGAGCGACGGCCTCCAAGAGGAGCGGATGGTGGCCCGAGCCAGCTCGCGCAACGCCGGCCAGCAATGCACCGGGCAAGCAGCCCCAGAAAACGACCATGGAGGTTTCGTGGGATTCACGGTTCCCGGACAAGGGTTTATTGTGGGGTACTGTAGACTTCATTGAGGGAAAAACTAAACGGAGGCTACTTTTCTGTTGCCTTGGGGTCCGTGTTCATGCTGATTGCAAGGACCCTGACAATAGACCTGCTGGCCTTCATCTCAGCTTTCATACCACACTGCAGCTGCCGAAAGATCAAGTCGCCGAGGACATCTTGGTGAACTTGCTGCTTGGACGTCCGTTCCACTTTAAAGCCAAACGCTCTTTCAGAGCGCGGAGAAAAATCTGTCACCACGTACGAAAAACCACAGCTCAGCAATGCAAGTAAGGAAAGCACAATACCTATACTACATGGTCCGGGCACATACTTCATGCATGCATGCATACCTGCATACATGCTTACATGCTTACATACAAGAGACATACAGAGATACAAAAACGAATCAGCTTAACAAACAAAGTGCGGTGTCCCCTCGCCGCCTATCGAGACGAGAGGTAAAGCATTTTGCGAAAAAGGGCCCAAATTGTCAGCAACGGATGGGTTACTTTCACAGCAATTAGCTACTCGCCTGGAGCACCGGCGCCGTGCCCAATAGCCGTGGCGGTGCATTGGACGCCCGCCTCCACATCATGGTTATTCGGTTGATGCATTGCTGCATACCGCGATGCTACAAAGTACGATGTTGACCCCGGCTTTTGCTGCCGCCTCTGCTACTACTGTACCACTGCTACTACCACTGCTAGTGCTACTGCTGCTTCTACAGCTGCTAGTACTGCTGGTACTGCTAGTACTGCGAGCACTGCGAGTACTGCGAGTACTGCTACTACCGCTACTGCTGCTACTATTGCTACTACTGCTGCTACTGCTGCTGCTACTACTGCTACTACTGCTACCACTGCCACTGCTAGTGCAACTGCTACTGCTACTACGACTACTACCACGACGACGACGACCACGCCACTACGACGACTACTACGACTGCTACGACTACTACGACTACTATGACTACGACTACGACCACCACTACGACTACGACTACTTGGAGTAGGTCTACTAGCACGGCGACGAACGCAAACTACCATCTGAAGATGTGCTAGCAATCTCAGCCATCAGCCAGCATGTGCTGCTCTGTTCCGTGCGGTGCACTTCAGGTCAGACTCCTGCTGTTGAATTCGAATCTCGGTTGTCCACCCTGCGATAGAGGAGCTTGGCGAACAACACATGTGGCTCAATCTGGCAACCGATCCCAGTGTTGTGACTTCGTCACATTGAACCTGTTTCTTTTCTGCCGCCATCTAGGCCGCCTAGGCCACAGATCATCTGTCTGCAACAGCTTCAACAGCTCACAGATGACTTCGCAGTATCAGCACGGCATCACAGCCTGCATCCCTTTTCCAGAGTCCAACGCCGTGCCTCTGCAATGGCCCCTTTCCAATGTGAAGAGCGAAATCTTCCAAAATCCGACAACCAGTGGTTCCACCTAGATTTGAGTGCAAACAATGCCTGCTGCTTTCGTGTGCTGTTGCTGCATGGATTCCTTAAGCGGCCGTTGCTATGCAGGCCTGGTATTATTCAATGGGCCGCGTCATTGAAGCAGTGGACTTGTCAGATGCCAGCACACATGACGATCGCACGTGTATGAAACAAAGTACTCTGCATCACTGAAAGATGACTTCACTGCGCCGCGTCATAGGTTGCATAATCAGTCCTACACAAAAACGCCGCAAAGTCGCACTTGGCCCAGGACTCTTGAACTCGCCCCAGCCGCTTGTATGGCTCTGTACATGGGCGTATCGTGTGCCTTTACTCGAAAACACTGCCAAACACAACGAACTGAGAAAGGCTCGTCGAGAGCTTCAGCGGCAACGACGCAACGGACTCGATGGAATTTGCGGTCTGCTTGTCTCGCGGCGTCCTTTCTTCCAGGCTAGTGGTAGTGGGCTGAGACTCCCATACTATTCTGCGCGACTTTCTGTTTCCACGTATTTTTTTGCCTCCTGCATGGCTGAGTACACGAAGCAGGGTGAATGGTACCATACTGTAGTGAACTAGGCCCAACATATTGTAAGGGTCACACCTATTCTTCATTTTCTGCTGCGACGATGTATTCTTTGGACTCTTCTTCTTTTTTGGCTTACTCCGCTCTCACCGTCTGCTCTCGATTTCCCGTCTCTTGATGATCGCCTTCTTTCGAGGAGACTTCATCGTCGGTTGCTGTGCTCATGTCTCGAGGATATAAATGCTTCTTGCCCCGCAATGCAGCGGCAGCCTATGTTGGACGCGCTCCCCGGATACTAAATCCGTAACAGCCAGGACACAGGCATCCGCCAACTCCGTTGTTCGTTTGATGCAAAAAAAGAAGCCTCCTGGAAGGCATGCGGGCTTGAAAAAGGGCGGTTGCGTGCTTCAGCTACCGTAGACCTTGAATGCGCCCCGCAGGCCTTCAATGCTATTTGCATTTTGCTCGATGCTGCACCTCACGCTCTGAACCAACTAGTGCAGGCATCGAGCAACCCCAAACGTCTGGTGCGCTTAGAGTTTGGTCGGCTTCACCGACGAAATATGTCAACTGCCACCTACCGGGTGCTTCGGTGGCCTTCCTTCCGGCTCCCCTTCGGGGTTGTGCCGGCAGGGATCTCAAGTTCTCATGGGGACATTATCATACCCTGTCCTGCCTTTCTAAGACCATCCAGAGACCGTGAACCATGTCAAGCGATTATCACTGATCCCTGCAGCTGCTCGTGCACCGCTGCATGCATCTACAGGCTAATTCGGGTAGATGGGACGATGTCAGCCCAGTCGGAGACCTTGCCAACATGTGCTGGGAGATGAGTCGGCAAAGAATCCAGCGTTCCGAACCTGCTTGGAGAGGTCCCCTGAGGTCTCGCCCTGCAAGACAACACAAGCTCTTCAGAGTGGGCTCTCGCCCCAGCAATACCGGACCCCCAAAGGCGCCTCCCCTGCAGAATGGGCCGTGGACCTGTGGCCTCAGCCGATCAGGCAAGCTACCCCGGAAGACACTTCACATAATATTTGATATTATTCTTATATAACAATGAGAATAATCATCATGATACTAATAGGGTAGTACTACAGTATTTCTTATAATACCAGTATATCCCGAAGCTCACAAGCCGGCCAAAAGCCAATCAAAGAACCCTTCAGCATGGTGCACCATGCCCCAAGCGATAGTCCAAGCCCAGCAGCTGCGCCGCATGTCCAAAGGAGCCGCCTTTGGCAGGCCCGAAGAACACAAGATTCAGGGCAAAAAGCTCCCAGGGACTCATACTATGGTAGAAAATCGTACATTGTAAGATACTATAGTATATTCAATATGCGGTTCTAACATAGGCACAAGCCAGTACGCGAGAGTCGACAACAAGGGCAGCTGCGTGGCCGGGGCCTCGTTGATGTCGAACAGGACCGACAGGGACTTCGCGCCAGGCCAGGAGTCCACCAGGGCAGTTGTATGGGCCAACCTGGTTCAGACATAGCTTCCATTTCGCATAAAGACTTAAGCGATCTCTTTGCGCTCCCAACCTCCAAAGAAGACCTTCTCCATCAGTGTTCTGGCGCCGCATCTTGTTAGAGTTGTTGCTCTTTGTGGCCTCTTTTCAGCTCGGGTCCCCATGCTCAGAAAGCTCTAGGCCGGAAGTTGGCCGGACGCGCCTCCACACTGAGGACGATCTTGGACTTGCCCGTGTGAGGTGTCCCTGCATCCTCCAATGTCAGGTTAATCTCCTGCCCACAGAGACAAGCACTCCGACCCAACATGCACACTAACACTGAAGCGCACAAGGCAGATGGGACGCGAGAACGTCATGCAGCCAGAAGTGAAACCTCTGATTGAACGGGCTAGTGCTCTGGGGCCATTGCGACACCCCCGACTCCTGAACATTCACCTCTCTATACTGCAAGAAACAGATTCAATCCATGCTGTGAGTGTCAGGATGGATTGTCTTCTCCACGACGTGTGCGCTTGAAGGCTTCACAAATTCCAGTTGTCAATGTCTGCTGCCCGAGTGCTCCATGCTTCAATGCCACGCTCGTGGGTTTACTTCAGGATTCAGGATGCAATGTCGACCAGTCCTCGCCCCGACTTTGGCTGATTCCTGCGTACAAGCGCCGCAGCCTCCAACGGCCAAGCTTTCGCTCCTCTACATCGCCGACATGGACGGACATCCGATGGCCTGGCCCCCTTTATCGGAAACTTCCAAGCGTGGAAGGCGACAAACAGCTCGCACAAAGGAGCCCAGAATCCGATCCTCGCACGACTGCCGCGCAGCTCACAACCAGCGAAAACCATGCAAAGGAAAATCACCGTTCCCACCGAGACGCACTGCGCGGACGTACCAGCCTGTGCATCACAAAGGCATCCGCAAGCACGGCATAATGTATAATTATGCGATAGACAATATACTAGAATACATCATCGTCTACTATAAAATACCGCAATATACAACAAACGCAGGTGTTGACAGGACAGTCTTTTTCTGGGGCTCCACGTGGCAGCTAAGCCGAGGAGCGCAGACTGTCGGGCTGCATGGCGATCACGCCAAGGAAGCAGGTTTCGATGCATTCCTCATGTCCATGACCCGGTTTAGGGATTAGGTTGATAGGACTCTGGGATGCTAGCAGCTAGCACACCCTGGCTGACAGGGACGAGCAACACCCACGGCACCGGTAGAGTCGACGATTTGCTTGGTGGAAAGGTGCTTGCACTGATCCTTTCCGCACAAGCTGCGCTTTCTGGGGTGATCTAAAATCGTGACCCTGCTTCGCTGCCCAAAGCATATGAACCCGACTGAAGGCCTCGCAATTCACAGTCTGAAGCCCTGCCAGACCCAGGCCGAGGAAGGTCAGAGAGGAGAAAACAGCACCTTCACAAAGGGACGCTAGCATGGGCCATCCACGGAGGTTGCCACAAAAACTCCTGTGCTCCTTATCCGGTGCCTGCAAAGTTTTGCGTCATGGCCAGTGCACCAAAGATCACACCTGACGTCTGATGGTTTGCCATGTCCGAGTTCGCAAAGCAACTGCAGGCTGTTCTGAGGGCTTGGGATTGGGATTGTCTGTCTCTGCTCTGCTCCCGAAGATCGGGCCTTGGCGCCGCCGCCCTGGAACCTCACCAAAGATGCAGTCCTCGCAAACTCAGCTCATACTCATGCCCTCGGAATGTCTCAAGGAGACTGCTTCGATCTGACGGCTTTAACCACTTAACCACTTCGCTCCTCATCCACCAGCCAACACTGAGCAGAAACTCGCCTGGGCCGTGCTTCTGTCATGAAACAGCAACCAAAATCCATGACGATGAAGCTGCACCAACGGACCAAGAAGCCAGAACGAGAAGCTGGCCAAGCCAAATCGTGTCGTGACAGCCCACAGGAATACCTGGAAGAACACTATGTCGTGCTGGCCAAGACTGCGAGGTACTGCCACCAAGCAACCATAAAGACTGAAGGCTCCGCCCATCCAATGATGCCGAATGTTGCGATCGCGTTGAAGAATCCTCAAACTTACGAATGCAAGGCAGGCATTGCTTCCGCAGTGAAGGCTACGCTTTGATGAACCGTTTCGCTGGTGTAGCCACGGCATCATCGAAGGTACACCAAGCTTCGAGAGAATACCACGTATCGCAGCAGCTTGCGATCTTTTTTGCCGGTCATGTCTAACCTTGCACGTGTTGCTGCCTCTAAGCTGTCCAAAAGCACACTGTCGGCTATCCTGACCGATAACCTGACGTCTCCAGCGCTGAAGACTTGCATGTAGATCCAGTTGAGGGCCACCTTCCATGACAGCTGTCTTTCAAGAGGCTTGGAGGCCGACGCTCGCATACAGCATACATGACTTTGTGATTCTAAGTCCTTGAAGGTTCAGGGGAGTGGGTTGGAGGCAGTCCTCCGTGACGCCGGCCAGAAGACCACCTCCCACGATAACCTGCCGCCATACAGCCGAGTCCCGGCACCGGGCCCGCATGAGATCAGCCATCGTTACCAGAACGGTGAGCAACTCGGCCAGCCTGCATACGCTCCCATCCACCAAGCCGCAGCACATAGGTCACCTCTTTGGCCAGGGTGTCGGCTGCTGGCTCGCGCATCACGATTGACAAGGCCAGGCACAGTTGCATGCGCACCGACGTGGCAATTGACTTCACGGCATTTCATAAGATCCTGTGCTGGACAGCTGGCGACATGACACCAGTCCTGCCAGGTCGCATAATAAAAGAGCGTGGAGCCGATCGATGCCCCGTAAGCTCCATTCCAGAACCTGGGAAAAAGACTCGACAACTCTTGCTGCCTCGTCAGTTACGTATGACATTTCAAGCCGCACAAAACTGACGGCTCAAAGCCTGAAGCTTCAAAGGCAAAGCGGCTTCACCGCCATCAAATGCCGAAATGCCATGTTGGGGGGGCGCTGATCCTGAAATCGATCTGTCACAGGGCGGCTGCCCAACTCTGGGCTGGCAACCTCTGCAGACGACTCTCCCTGAATGAAAAGACAAGACTCACTGACTCACCTACAACTTTGAATACCGCTTGGAAACAACAATATGTAATATTTGCGTCTGCTAGAACAACAGTATGGTATTATTACAGTAGCAGGTAGCACTAGCAACACGAGTCACTAGCCGAGCTGGTGCAGGTGCTCCTTGCGCCTGCAACACCCACAGCGCGGCATTACCTTCAGGCGGCAGTTCAGCGGACAAGGGCAAAGCGATTGCAGACAGTGTTTGCATAAACAACCTCATAGAAATCGCTTGACGCCTCGCAGAGGATCTGCAGGACGCCACCAGCTTCGCCTGTGCTGCTTTGGACTTCTTGCGCCTGCCATTTAGCAACAGGCACAAAAAAAGCATACTGGGCGCAGGCTAACCGGCTAACCGCCCCTCCCCGCCTCCGATGGGACTTCCGGCAACGGAGAAGCCTTCGCATCGCGGAAGATCGGAACTGCCTGGATGCTGCAGATGCGAAACGAATCTGCAGTTTGCGCTATATTAGAAAGGCTGCTCTCATGCACACGCGCCTCACGAGAAGATGGGCATGTCACGATCTGGGCTGCGAGCCTCCAGGCTGACCAGGCCGAACAGGAGAATGTAGAACACGAACAGAAGGCGGTGCAGCATTGAAGCATCCTGCACGGCACGTCTCGTCTGACAAAGCGATGCTCCGCCCACGTAATGACAGAACGACATCTGAAGCCGCCGAGCAACAGCCATGAGCACCAAGACAGGGATGGCTCCACAGCCCCCACCCATCATCATAGTATACTTGCACAGACCTGTGCATGACACGCTGGGCAACCAGTGCATCTTTCCGCCAGCTTCCATGTGCCGCAAGCTTCGGCCATGCCCCGTGAGACCCTTGAGCCGTTGGAAGCCGGAGGAAGAAACGTCCCCCAGAGCTCTTCGCCAGCGGGGCTTCTTTAAAAACAGGAGCACAACTAAACCCATGGGGCTTACCGGCCGTCGAGACCTGTCTACTCCTGCCAGCCTCGCCTCGGGGTCTCCACTAAGGCTCAGGAGGCCACGAATTGAGCACCGAATATCAAAGCCTTATTCTTGGAATTGCCGACATCTCCGCGCCTTCGACGACGATGCGCTCTTCCTTGAAAGGGTAGATCTCCTGACATTCGGATAACTGGCTTGTAGTTCGCGGTGCGTCGCGCTCAGGCGCAGGAGGCCTGACGGGCTGCTTCGAAGGCGATGACGCAGGAAGAAGCTCCCCAGTAGGACAACATGAGCACGAGCACCTGTGGTTGACATCGCTTCGGCTTTAGTAGACAGCCGCTTTCATGTACTGCAGATTGCCGCACTTTGGAAAAGGAAGAAGCACCGTGCTTCGGCCCTTGGCCTATGCGGCCCAGTTGCGAACCAGACCTCCAGCAGACCTGTGGCATTGCCTGCAGACAGGAGTCCCGCGCGAGCCGTGTGGAGAAGAGACGTGTCAGAATACTGAGGCCAGGGCTAGGTGGCATGTAAACCTTGCAGGTTCAGCGAGCCCAGGGCCGCGCTCCCTCTGACTCTTTCTGACTTGATTTGGAATGCATCACAGGGTATGCATTCTGACAGGCCACAGCACTGGCAGCCACAGCTGCTATGACGCAATGCGTGGCCAAGAAGGGAGCTCGGCGACCCCATCGCTCCACTGGGAAACAGCGCTTCAGCACCTCGCGGTCCTGGAGGAAGACAAACTGAAGCCTCCTTGTTGTTGGTCCTCTTGTTAAGGATCCCTCTCTCAGGGCCCTAGTGTGTAGGGCCCCCCCCCAAACCACGGGGTTTTGAGACACTGCTGGAGGCAAAAGCCTCTTGTCCTGCAAGTGCCCCACCAGGCACTCGGTGAGCGGACTCCAGAAAGAAATCACGGAGAAAAGCAAGCCCATGATCGTCGCATCCTCAGCAAATCTTGACAGTGACAGTGAGAACTGTGAGAACCCTCACGTTTTAATGTTGAAGATCTCCTTGATAGATGCAAGACTGCGGGGAGCGAACTTTCTGCACAACCACTCCACGGCAGCTTCAGCCACAAGGCACATCGAAGGCACTCCCACATGCAGTGACATCACACTGCCACTTTGGTATTCCGAGGGGCTGCTCCAAATTTCTCAAGATAAACCTGTGAAACACACTGCATGGGAAACCGATGCGAATGAAACGACAGCAACATTTCTTTCTGGCGCGGAGCATCTTTCGCTGAGCCAATAATGGCCAGTATGTGGAACAGGCCTCAGTCCAAAGAAGTTAGTATACGATCTGGCGTGCTTCCGTAAACGAACTTATCATGAGTCATGGTGAAAACATCCAAGACACTAAACAGGGACAGCGCAAAGCGGAACTTTCCTTGGAATGTATCAGGCAATCATGTACCAAAAACACATGGGTGAATGTGCCAACGAAAAAAATCGAATCGGAACAAGTTGCTGAACAAAGAATGGCCAGAATGGCCATGCGGTTCTGTCAGTTTCCGCCGCAATCTGCCGAAGCAGCCTTCGCGCACATGCGCTTCCTTGCTGATCTCTGGCCCCATCGCATGCAGCAGCCCTTGCCCGATATATGCCAATATACGCATGGAACAGCTATGAATGGTTGAATTTTCACGATGGAACTACTTTCAATACACGGACTGTTTGGACCGTCTACCTGAGTCTACCCCCGACATATCTTTTCATACTTTGAGCCTGCCGCACACGAGATCCATAGCCTTTGTAGACCGAAAATGTGATCTCTCCGTGTCAGAAAGCAAGAATGGTAAGACGTGGCCAAACCTGCGAAGCTCCGGCCAGCCATGTAAGCAGCCACCTCGGCTGGAGACATGAATCCCCGAAACTCACACGAAATCTGGAAGCCCGCCTGAAGTCGCCAACACGGCATCCAATGGACCTGCAATGCCCAGAGCATCCAGCCGGTCACCTGCGAACTAGCCCTGCGAAGTCAACTTTTCAAACGAATGAACTGCACACAGGCGACGCTGCACGTCGCCAAACAACAGCGGGGAGACTTGCTTCAAGAAAAACCAATAAAGCTTCGCACCTGCTCCGGACGGACAGCCCACCAGAATATGGGCATCAAAGAAACGGATCAAAGCGCCCTGGGCATTCCGCAAAGTCTGCTGACATGCAAGCTGCTGTTTGCGAGTTTCGGCGACACGTTCCAAAACGTGTTCCAACTCCCCGGCCTGCGGCTCTTCTGCATCTCCAATCCATGCTACACGAAGTGGAGGTGGCATTTGGAACGGAAGTACTTCATCACTGTCACTGTTGTATTCATACTACCGCAACGGCTACAGTTTCTTCAACCGCAAACGCAAGCCCTGATGAACCGTGTTCGCGAGTCTTCAAGCCCTACTGCGTGTGTCCTAACATTGGGCACGGACATGGCCAGCCCAAAGCGTCAGATCGGTTTTTTCTACCTTTCAACGGCTGCGGGCAAATTCTGGAAGCAAGCTCGGAAACACGCGAACCACCCGCGAGCACCGGCCATGGGACACATGTAAACAACATGTATGCGGCGGACGATGGCGCACACAGCAGTTTCCCTGCAGGCGTAAACATGTTTCGGAAGCAAGCACGAATCCGAGAAGCGTGCCGAGGTCAAGTCCTCAGAGTTCGAGTGCGAGTGCATGGCACTCGCGCAAGGATGACACACACACACACACACAAATCGGTGCGAACTTGGCTCAAGGGTCAAGAGACCAAAAGAATCGAGTGCTATGGTTGTGAGTCTTGGGGGATGTGATTGAGGGGATTGCGGGATGAGTTCTAATGCTCTTGATGATGTTCCTTGGCAAGTCAACTCCGACTTTCAACATTAGTACAGACTCGTCATCTCCGCAGCAACCGGGCCATAACCGTCAGAGCCCAAGCCTAGCGCTTGAGCAGCCCATGCAGATTCCTCAGGAAGCCTGGTGTCCAGCAGATGTCTCAGATGGTGATTCCCCAAGAACTTTTTGCAGATGTTGCAGCAGCTACAACAGCATCGTTTGCAGTTGGGTCAAATGCCAGACAGTGAGCACTTGAGGAATGCAATGAATGCAGTTGCTAGTGACTGGGAGGACCGGTCACATCAGCTGGCACCGTCCAATTCCAAATGGGAGGCATCACGTCGCTGCCGGATTTGACCGATCTTCAGAGGCAGACAGCTACTGGAGAGGTCAAGCGAGAGGAGCTGATGCGTCATGTGAGCGGCTGTCTTGATGATGTGAAACAAATGATAACACATGCAAAGTGCACTGCAGATGTTTGAGACTAGGACAGTCCAAGGCCTGAAGACGCTAGATGAGCGGATAGCTGATCTCGAGAATCAGATGGCACAATACAAACGCACCAGCGCTGAAACCCAACGCATGCGTGAACAAATGGAACAATTGCAAGTTCAGCTCAATCAGGTCGTAGCGTGACGGGAAGGGCTGGATACACCAGCTGCCGATGGAGCTCAGACTCCCGTTGGTGCTCAAACAAATCTGAAAAGAATCTGAAGGCTGAGAATTTGTCTTTGTTGCAAGGCGGTTGGACAAATTGGACGTTATCAGAGAGAGCTGGATGCTAGATGGGATCAGCAAAGAGATACATCTAATAGACGGCATGAAGAGATCATGACACGGTTATCTGCTTTAGAGCAAAATGCATTGCAGTTACGCCAGCATGAGGAAAAGTCACGAAGCTAGGGCAGCATGAGGAGACGATTGCGTCGCAACTTTCTGCTATGCCAGGGAGTGGTGTGATTGATCAAGGCATGAACACTTCACTGCCAGAACACACGAGGGCCGAAGCATCAGAGCGAGAAAATGGACGACCTCCTGTAACACACAATGAGCAGCACCACACCACTGCAGCAGCACCAGGCTTCAGCAGAAGATGAGTGGTGGAATGATGAGGCCATTCAGGTTCCAGGCTGGGACCAACCTCCTGGTTTAGAAATCTGTCTGACCCACCAATGCTTCCAGCGCACTTGCGAAGGCCGACCAGAGATTAAGGCTGGGCAATGGAAGTTGTTTCAGGATGTGCCATCGCTGCATATGCCCTGTGGGGGACCAGTGCCAGCATGGTGCGAATCGACTGTCACTCACTTTGATGCGGGTACTTCCAGAGCAACTTCGCAAGACAGACATGGAGCAGAGTGCAGGCCAACGAGTTTCATCAGTTCGGATGCTTGAGGGCGTGTATGAAAGATTGATTCGCATGAAGCTGGCAACAACAAGTGCTGCTAAGCTGGGTTTGCTGCTGCACTGGTTGGCGCTAATGCCAACACGGCTAGGACGATCAACGTTCAAGCCAACATGCCCAGAGTTGAATCTGAAGCTCCTCTGCAACCTTGTGATTCTGTTGGAACGGTGTGGGTCATGCGACGCTCATTGGACGAATATGACCAGTTCTGTTCAAAGGAGCGAATTCTTTCCTTCACGGGGCGACGCGCCGGAGCTGGAGATCGCAGTCTGGAATCACTATGCTTTGAACGGTGTTGGTTTCGGGTCTTCGGTTTTGGGTTCGGCAATAGATCACGTTGATTTGCCATCGGGTGGATCGCTGCGGATCAAGATGTCTAACGAGGTCGAACTGCCGTGGTTGTGGTATCGGAAGTATGTAGGATGACCGCTAGGATCCGAAGTCACGGAGCAAGAAGACTCTTCGGTTTCATTGGCTGATGCCCGTAGTCATTCAACTTCTTCATACTTCTTCTGAGGAGGAACCTCAAATTGGCATTGAACCTGAAGAGGAGAACGACCTCATTCGAATGATTGACATGCGCAATGCCTTGGATCATTTGTCTGTGCTGCGAGGGCTGGGGGTCGTGACTATTGACTATTGCGGCTTGTCTTATCTGGAGCCGGAGGATGTGATACCGCCGCCCTTGGCAGCGTCCCGATGCGGCGGACAAGGCGCGCCAGGCTGCAGAGCCCTGGTCGGTCCTGGTCGACCAGTTCGGCGACCACCGCGCCGCCTGTGCCCGAAGTGGGCTGCTGGCTAGACGCACGCCCACCCTCGAACGTGCATGGGTTCGCGTCGCGCGAGAAGCAGTCGCCGCTGAAGGCCGGGTCGTCCTGCAGCAGTGGCTGGCGCAGACCACCGCGCCTGGTGTCGCTGTGTTGCGCCAGATGACCGACGCCGGCTGGACCTCGTCATCTATGGCGCGTCTCGGCATGGCGAAGCACTTTGCTGTGACGTGACCCTGGTTTCGCCACTGCGCGCCAACGGACGCACGCAACCGGCATCGTCGGAACGGGACGGGGCTGCCATCGACGTTGCGCGGCGGCGTAAACAGCGACGTTACGCGGAGCTCGCCCGCCTAGGCCCGCAGCGCCTCGTTGTGCTGGCTGCGGAGGTCAACGGACGACGGGGGCAGGAAGCGCACGACCTCGTCCGTCACCTCGCGCGCCAGCGTTCCCTTCGCGCGCCGCAGGCGCTGCGAGCTGCTGCCCGCGCGGGGTGGGCTCGCAGGTGGTGGGGGCAGCTGGGTTGCGCCTTGCAGCGCGCCTTGGCTTCGACGCTACTTGGGGACGTCCGCACCGGCGCAGCCAACTGGGGATGAGCACGTCCCGCTCGGTCGCGTCCTGGAGCTCGCCGAGGCGGAGCAGCCCTCCCGCCTGCCCCTGCGAGCGTGAGAATCTTAGACCGTGCAGTCGCTTTAAAAAAAAATGATTCCATTAGTTCCTAGGAAAAAGATCTGGATTGCAGCAGAGGCCATCAATAATGGAAACATCACAGTAGATGACATGCCAGATGCCTGGGGATGGGCCCGGCAAAGAGTCCATCCACGACCCGTTGACAGGCAGAAGAAACCCATTTACTATAGCGTACAGCATCACAAAATACAACAAACTCACAATCCATTCACAAGATTCTCCTGAGTTGACCAATAAAAGTGGCAGTCCTGCAAATTGGCCAGGCGCGGTCTCGTGCTCTCGCACTCGTGTTGCGAATTATGACTCACCGGTTTTTGTGAATTATGAATTCAAGCTTCAAGTGGTGTTCATTTCAAGTGCAGGCATAATGGCACTGTTCGACCAGCCTAAGCGTCAGTCCATGAAACAGCAAACAGCAAACAGCAAACAACCAAGTCGAAGAAACCCTTATTTAGGGCTCACCACAACTGACTCACAACCCACAACAGTTCGTCTCCTCCTGATCCTTGCATGTTGATGGATTCTGTCGCTCAAATTTGGCTGGTCTCTTTTTTTCCCTCACACCTTTTTGCTGTCCACGCGGTCCCAAAACCAGGGCCAGACTACGCAGGCATGTCAGGGCATGCGGCTAGCAAGAGGAGGGGGGACCGATGCTTCGGCGAGAAGGTCACTGAGGAGCACCAGAAAGCGGCAGGGAAAGGAGGCTGGTCGCCGAGGCGCGGGCAGCGGCAAAGGCGAGCAGGGCGGACCACCGAAGCACGTAAGCAGACATGCATGCTCTCTGTAGTGGTGGGGGCGCAGACCTTGCACGGCAGCGGGCAAAGAGCCGGAGGAAAGTAGCAGCTTCGTCGGCCGGGTGCGACATAGAGGTCCCGCGCCAATACGTTGGTTGCAACAGTAGCACCAGCGGTCTTTTGTGTGAACTTCTGTATCTATGTACATAGGCGGCATGGCAGCAAGTCAGCGGGGCTCAACTTCTCAGCGTCTCATTATTGATGTTGCAGCAGTCATGGTATCACATCTCGCCGGGGGCGTCACGCGTGAGTGACCGTAGGCGTCGCAGAAACTTCAAGCCAGGGCTGCGTCCACTGTTCGGGCAAGCTTGCATCGTCCGTTTTCTCGGGACTCAGTCGACTCAGACGAGGTGCCAGGCAGTACGTAGCGGCAACTTCAAACCAGGGCCGCGTTTCGCATGTAGGCCAATAGCTATCAACTGTTGTCCGTGACAACCCAGAAAAACCAGAGCCTCTTCTGCATCACGGTTGCAGCACTTGCGAGCCAGCATCATCCGCGCAGCCTGGCTTTCCACATGTTTTTATTTCTTCCCTCTGTGGTTTTGCAGGGAAAGCTTGACTTGCTCAGAAATGGCCCACAATCAGCACTCGTTTGAAGTCGTTGCTCCAGTATAGGCGCGGAGACTTGTCACTTCCTGGCAGTCGGCAGTTCGCGGGCCAGTTGTGGTCCCAGCCATAGAATAGAGTGTGAGTTCGGCAGTCAGGTTGCCCACAAAATCTGTAGGGTCGAGGTCGTCTGTCTGTTCACAGCGCTCCATGTCCAGGGTGGCTCGGTTCACGTCAGCCAACTGCGCGCAGGTTTGAATATCATCCAGCAGCTGATCAGTGATTTTTGAAGGTAACACCATGGACCATGGCCGAGCACAGATTGAACCATGTTTGTCAAGGGTGTCTGGGCTCTGGAGACCAGGGAAACCCGGTGACCAGTAGTATAATTAATTCAAGTAGGTAAGGTCAGGGGTACAAGCCAACCCCCAGTTGCAGGCTCAAGAAGGTAAACGAAACGGCAGGAAGCAAGGGGAGAAACAATGCAGTGCAGGGAAAGGTCCGTGTAGGCAGGTGAAACAAGAGTAAGCAAGGCAAGAAGCAAAACCGGACGGCAAGAAAGGTAGAGCAGCGAGAGCAGTAGTTTGGTTTAAACGGTCGGAGCTTCTCTCGGTGTGTTGCACACCTCCACTGTGCCGCAATTGCAACTTTTGTCAATATCTCACTCTGCCCGTCAAAATCGGTATTTCTTTCACACCGCCCGTACGGGACCACGACGACGCGAAGCAGGTCACAGTGATCACCTCATCATCTTCATCAGGTTCATCTGCACTGTCGTCTATCACACAGATGGTTGCGAGAAAGTTATTAGGTTTGTGATCCCGTGGGCCCGTGGGCCCCTACCTGGTCCTACGGAGGCGCTCCTGCCAAAGCACTAGCGAGGCCCCTGGCGGCTGCCCAACGCCAGAAGCTGCCAGCGCACCCCAGCAAACACTTTTTTTGTTGCCACACACCTTTTTGCGTCTAACTTCGTGCAAGTCCGGCGCTTCTCCGGCGACGTTGCACTCGCCAGCCAGCGGGAGCTCAAGCAAATGCGCGATAATGTGCCGCGACGGCGAGGAGCCCCGACCAACGGGCTACCCACGCCGCACGCCACACGCCGAGGCGCGCTGCCCGGCGAGCATCCGGAGCCAGGTGGCAGCCTCCGCGCCAAACCGGCCCCCAACCTCGACACCGACAACCACCAAGCGGCAGCGGCGAGCGCGCACGAGCTCGGGGTTGGTCTGCATGGTGGCGTTCCAATTGATGTGAAGTTTCGGTTTGGCAGGTTCCTAACAACGAAAAGGCACAAAAGCTTGGTAAGTTCGGGTAGTTCACGTGTGGTCACTGGTATTTTGTTGCGGGATCTCGGTGACAAAGCTAGAACAATGCAGCCATGTGCTTTGAATGCAACGGAACACAGTTTTCTCGGGATGAGTTAGAGCAGGAGAAGGAGGTCGATATAGGTCGATTGTTTTATATGATGTAAGCCCGTCCCGTCGGGAAACTCACCTTGATCCTCTGCGCCTGTTGTTCACGAAATAATTTGTTTGTTTCGCGAGCTTCGGGGTTCGGCTTTGTTAACTTCATGTCGGTTTCCGGGATACCGCGCAAAGTCCTGCGAGCCAAATTGAAAGGAACGCATGAGGTCACCTGCATTACATTCTTTTTTTGCGCACCTTCTTACGTCCGCACAACGTGTCCCACCGTCGGAAACTACCTAGACCCAAAGGCGCCTACGGCTCGGGGCGCTCGCTATCGCGAGGTCCAACACGTCACCCAACGGAAGCGCGTCTGGCGCACCAGGCAGGCAGGGGAGGCAGGGGAGGGGAGGGGAAGNGCCATGTGCTGCGACGCAACCCTCGTTTCCCCCCGTACTGGGCGGGAGCCGCGCTTGTCGCGGCGCGCCGACGCAAAGTCGCGCGCTACCCGGAGTTGACCCGCGGAGGGCCTCAACGAGTCGTAGTCCTCGCTGCAGAAGTCGGGGGCCACTGGAGCGACGAGTGCCAGCGGTTCCTCCGTACCTTACTCCGGCTCCGTGTCCAATGCGCCCCACCACCCTTGCGCGCCTCTGCAGCCCAGGGCTGGGCGCGCCGCTAGTGGAGTGTGCTGTCGGAACGCGCCGTCGCCAGCTCCGCGCTTGGAGTCTGGGCCATGCCGCCGCAGCCTGGGCAGGCGAGGTGGTGGTCCCCGTATGCATCGACCTCAGCCCCACAGCCATGTCGGCCTGCCGCGCCACAGTGCAGGGCCGTGAGGGGCAAGGGCAGCCGAAGGCGGCGCCTCATGGCGACGTGCATCAGGTCGGGTGCAAGGGTGGATGCTGCGTCCGAAGGAATTGCCGCAAGCCCCATACCAGCGTGCGGACCGGACTGAGAGTGGAGGAGGGCGCGAGCGGCCGAAGGCCGAAAGTAACACGCGTTTTCGAAAGGAAGTGTGAAGTGCGAGAACGGCGTGTCGCTGCCAACCTGGGATTTCTAGGCCGAGTTCACCCTCAGCGGCCGGCGCGTCGGCGCCGCGTGCGCAAGACGCCCACTCCGGTCTGCTCGTCCAGCCCTCCGCCGCGAGCTGGCGCGCAGCCTCCGCAGCTGCGCGTAGGCAAGGCGCTGCCGGTTCGCCCTCGAGCTCTTGCACTAGCCGGGCTGCTGCGTCGGGGTATCGTTCGCGCAACACCGGGAGCACATCGGCCCACGCCGCCCAGTATGCTGCCGGTGATACCCGCTCCGCTGCCAAAAGACCGAGGCCTCCCAGGCTCGGCGGCAAAAAAACGACCTGCCGTCGTCTCCCTCGCCGGGTCCTTGGTCGCCGAGCAGGCCTTCAACTACCGCCCAGACCGCATCGTCGTGACCACGAGCGTACGGCAGGATGTCGGCTGGGGGTACGTTGCGGAGCAGATGCTGTGCACGAGGCGCCGCGCAGAAAGCAGAGCCAGGCGCACTGGACATCAGGGAGCTGCATGAGTTTCCGAAGTAAGTCGGCCTCAGCATGAACGCGGCTAGCGGCCTGGGCTTTAACGACCTATAGGCACGCCGAGGGCGACGAAGCCACGCTGCTCGGGGGGCAGGTTGCCGCACCAGACGTCCGGGCCCAAAACGTCGACGCCGGGTGACGCATCCCCTCCAGCTGCGTTGAAGACCCGCGTTTTGCCCAGGTTGGCCTCGACCCCGGCACCTCGCTCAACCTCGCTGGTTACGACCGCAGGAGCGGCGCTGCGCGTTCCGGCACGGTGACGACGTACAGGTCGTCCAAGAACGCAGCGAGACGCTCATCGGGCCGCAAAGAGGCACTAGCCGCGACTAGCGAGTCGTGCTGGCCAAGCGCGTAGATTCCCGGTGCGAGGGGGTCACCCTGCTCGACACCTTCAGCCTGCGCGATGTCGTGCACTCGTCCCTCGTCGTCCCACCACAAGTAAGTGGAGGTGCACGCATACATGGCGCGGGTGAAGGGCAGGAGCGACGGGACGGTATCACGTAGCTTGGCAAGTATAGTTGCGCAGCTGATGGTGTCGTAAGCACTTCGCCCATCGAGAGAGACGACCGTGGCCCTGGGGTCGAGTTCGACAGCTGCACGCAGCATCGCCGCCAAGCTGTCGGTACCGGCGCGGGTCTGCAGTGCGAACTGAAACGGGCGAGTGGCCGCGTCAAGCTCACCGCTGAAGGCTCTCGCCAGCGCTCGGGAGACGACGCGTCGAAACACGTCCCCTGTGGCGATGCCTCGGACACCCCCGGTAGGTTTGCGGAGGGCGGTGAATGGCGGTGAGGCGCGACAGGGCGATGGCATCCAGCGCTACCTGTGGGGCCTGCGCGCGGGCGGCGACGTTCACTGCAAAGGTGAATGACTCGAGTGCCGCCGCATCATCCAGGAGCAGCTTGTACAGCTCAACGGTGGTGCCAGACAGGCCTGCGGCCGAGCCGCGCTTGGAAGTGCGCAGCGCTTCCCCAACCTGGTGTGCCGAAAGAGAACCTCGGGGGCTGGCGCGCGCAGCGTGCCGGTCGCCGTGCCGGGTCTGTCAGCCCCTCAAGCGTTGCGGCACTCCCAGGGGCTATGGCCGCTGCCGTGAGCATCTGTTAGCAAATGACGGTAAAGCCAAACCAGCTGTTGGAGGAAAAGAGCAAAAGCTAGGACAGCTAGGAGAAGAACCACAGCGAAGGGCAAAGTACGGAGTAAATTCCTGCGCGCAAACACAAGAAATGATTCAACACACCAAGCATGATCGGTCAGGGACGGGAGAAGAATGCATTTAAATAATTCGTGGAAGGGGCCCCGGAAAACTAACGGCTTGCGTGCTCCTTGCAAATCTTGCGGGTCTATAGTTACAAGGCCCGCTGCGTAACATCATTGACATCTGCAACGAAAGTTAAGCGGAACTCGGGCAAGCTAGGCATTCTGCCTGCGCTGTGCTGGCGTGTTCCTGTCCCCACCTGCAACTATGTCCAAATCACAGATGGCCAGCGGGCGTCTTGGGGTCCAGCCAAGGCTTCCACTAGCCACCTGCCAACATAACGCATAAGGTTCAAAAAGCACGCAGAGCCGTCGGCTACGCAGCTTGCAGCAGGCTTGCGCCTCAAGACCGTGTCGCAGCAAACCTGCAAGCACGGCCAATGTCTGCGCAGGATTTGGATTACTGCTGAGTAGGACACACTATCACGCAAGTCAGCTGACCGTCTCGTGCCTCTTCAATGCCCAACGCGGTACTGGGAGATGGAAAGAACGACTGGATATTACACTCGGAATCACGTGACCTGTAGTACTCCTCACATATGGAGCGTTACAAGTTACAATGCCTAGCATTGCAGGGACATATCTCGCGATATCTCATGTGTTGCACTGCTTAAGCCTGGTGGCTTTCTCCATCTCAAGTCAATCCTCACAGCATGTCAACAGCGCCACCGTCAATGCCTCAACATGACGTCATGGCCAGATGCAATCCGATTTTGATCCAGCTCTTTGAATCAGCCGCATCAGTCCACGATCTCAAAGTAATCCACGTCCCACTCAAGAACTGGCGACACGATGACTTGACACAGCTTCGGTCAGGAAGATTGCTTGGTACTTCCATGGAGATCCGGCTCTCATGGCATGTCAATCAACATCCCAAAACTGCTGCTCTTCGACTGACCCAGTACATATATGCAAGGCAAACCCACCCTCGAACTGCCTTCATCTTGTTCTTCTGCTTGCTTCGCCTCGCAGTGCCATTGGAGAGGAAAAGTTGTTGATTGTACTAACAGCATCTAACAGCTGCGCACCACATGGTTGGCGTTATACCAAATCAAGCTGTCACAACAGATTGAAAGCTGGAACTCTCGTTTGCCATTTGCCACGTTGCGGGTCAGAGCTGAGGGCATTTGTTTGATTTGTCATGACGTCACGTAACGGGCAACTTCGAAAACGGAATCTGCGTTCAGTCACGGCCTTCAGCATGGCGGCCAGGCGCTTGCAGGTCGCCAGAGGGGCCAGGTGCTTCGCCAAGCAAGTCGCCTGGGAGGCCAAACTCTTCAGATCTGATTACGGCGGTGCGATATCTCGGCAAAGCCACCAAAGGATACTAGAGCCCAAAGGTGAAAGCAAGGCATGGTGCAGCTGCACGTCCAGGATCGAAAACGTCTTGCAGCACCGGACCAGGGACCCCACCCACGTGGGAAAGGGGCCAACCTCAGTGAACCAGCTTCAGGTCTACCAGAAGAATTTATTTGCGTAGCGCACCGACGCAGACTTCTTCAGGGCTCCAGAATGTGCTTTCAACAGATTCACTTCCGTTGCCTGAGCAGGAACCAAGGTTACGGCTTGCAGTCGTTGGCAGACCTCCATGGCGAAGTGCCCACAATTTCGCCTAGCTTCAGACTGTCCAGCCCCAATTGTGACATGAACACCGGGGAAAGCGACGGAACGTCTGGGCTTCAAACTCGAACAAGTGGTAGTGGCAGGCTTGCCTGTGCACTGTGGCGAGGCACTCGGTACGAACAGTCATGCCGCAAGGTACTGGGTTCGCTGGCCATTGGCTTGCTAGCTGGTCCAGGACTATAGCCACCTTCAGCAGCAGGGCACAAACCGAGCCAGGAAACCATTTCGATCATCGGGTCCCCCTCCGCGCTCATCGCAATCTGTTACGATTCAGGCACCCTCGATGAGTGCGGGCGTTGGCCGGCCTCTTCTGCGTTCAACACGCTCCGGCCAAGAGGCACAAGCTTGCGCGGGCGTTTGTCTCTCAAGGGCCTTGCAGGTTTGGTGTCAAACACAATCACACGGAAGCTTGCTCCAAGTCCCTTGGAAACTCGCCAGCCACACAGCTGGTGTACACCACGTCCTCTGGCATCCGGCACCGGGCTGAAGATCCACTCAACTCCCTGAACCTGCACACGCAGCGATACTGCAGACCGTGGCATGTGCGTGGAAGCAGGGAAAGCAGCTGCTGTCAAGGGCCAGCGGCACGCAAAGTTGCGTAAATGCCTCCACGCCAACGTGGTAAAGTCCAGTGCCAAACAACCACAACCTCGAAACAGAGTGGCTGCGAGCCATTGCTAAAAGTAGGTGAACGCTCATATATGACCCATGCTGAACTTCCAGCACCCACATGGGCGGTCGTTCTTGTAACCTCTTGCGAAGCTCTATCGGAATTGCCCGTGGCCTGCTTGGTTGCAACTCTTCACCCAAAAGCCCAAACATAAATCAGGTAATGGGAATTGGCAAATGTGCTCATCGTGCAGCCCTGCTGCCGTGGCAATGAATCGATGTGACTGAATCCCACACCCACTTGCTGTGGCCAACACAAGTTGTTGACGTTTTCGCAGTACTCCCGGTCGTAAACGACGACCGTGACCTTCAAGGCACACAGAATCACATCCAAGAAATGCGCATATTGAAAAGCAGAGCCCTCAACTTGAACTGGCGCGTGGACGCCATGGACAAGGACTGGGTCGGGAAGTCCTGAGGCATTACATCTTGTATGAAAAACGTCTGGCGAACATCACCGAGTTCGAGACGAGGGCTTTGCTCAACCATCGGCTGAGGAGGTGGATTCTGGTGCAAGGTTGTGCCGCCAGTTCCTGCACTGCAACAATTGCTGTGGTAAAGAAAGATGCCCACTCAGAGAGGCAGAGGGATACAGATCGTGGCCTTCGTCGACTACCGAGTTGTTCCGGGCGCCTAGTGAGCATAGTGCAGTCACGGGCTTTAGCTCGTAGATGCTCCAGCACACCGAATGGAACAACCTGTTCAAGAGGCAACAGCATCAGAGCCTCGGTCTGCCCGGCAGCGCTGGTATAGTTCCTGGGTGGATATTGGCATCACAGCACTCAACAGACCTGACGCCAGCATTCCTCAACTCCTGAGCCGAACGCCAAGTCTCCAGACCTCCAGGTTTAGGGCTCACTGTGCCTTGCACCGCTGTCGCTTGCGGCCAGGCGGCGCAAAGTGCAGGAAAGCCCACGTGAGTGACCTGATTCGCCGGCATTGGACGCGAGGCCGCAAGTCCCCTCTACTGCCGCGGCCTCAAGTCTGGCCAATCCGGCGAGCCAAACCTGGGGCAAACTGCTCCTTGTTGTAGTGTAGCGAACTGCAGGAGCTGTTCTTTGCAGTACAGATATGTCAGATATGACATGTCTGAAGTAAACTTTACCATCAGAGCAGTCGACAGCCAGCCTTGCACAGGAGCGTGAAACGATGCCAGCCAAACATTCCATGGCTGCGGCAGGATACGCAACCAATCAAACACTCAATCGATCTAAACAGATGTTAGTAGATTTGAGCTCGTGATGGAGACTGCGACCTTCAAAGAAAGAGAGCTGAGGTGGTACAGTCAACTGCGCATGGTGTGTCGCTAGTGGTCCATCGTTTGGTGGCTGAACGGCAGCATGTCAATTTCTTCCCCAGTTTTGGCATGCGCCCCCGTGAAGATGCCGCTGATCCAGAAAATCAAAACTTACGTCACACAGTGGCTGGGCCGGCCACGAAAAAAGAAAACTTTTGGATACTTCAATCGCCGCAAGGAACCAACCCATCTCGCGCAAGAATGTCCAAGTACCAGCTGCTCAGTGGCTTCAACGACACAAGACCCTTCTTTGACCACCTCAGTTCTTGGACTCGTAACAGCTCAGTCAGGGTCATTCGCTTGCAAGGCTAGAATCCTTGCATCTCTGGGACTTCATTCATGGTGTGACGCCTGTCTTCGGGGCGGCAGCCGTGCAGGGCGCTGTCTTTAATGTGGGTGTCCGTGAGTCGACTCCCCACATGCAAGATGATGCCCAGGTGATGGAGTCGGTGCTAGACTTAGCGGAGCAATTCAGCACCCAACCAGCTTCCTCGGTGAGCGGGCTGGAGTGTAGGCACGTGGTTCGGTCATCGTGACGGCGGATAAGGCGAGAAACACATAAAAAGACAAGAGTGCCGAAGACATGAACCACCAAGTTTCTAAAACATTGCATGCGAGATTTAAAACACACTCTGACGCGATATTTTTTTAAACATCGAGTGATGCAACAAGCGCAAGACTGCACATAAAGTAAAGCCTGAATAGTTAGTGACAGCAGATACCTGAGCAGCGTCTCTGAACCTGCCAGGCGGGTCAGCGGGTTTCGATTTTAAAGACCAGTCGCCCACTTGCCACACCAGGCTCATGTACGAACATAAAATGTTTCCGGGAAACGTTTAGAAACCCCCTCTTCACTTGCGAACAGGTTGAGGCGGTCGACACGAAACGTCCCAAATTAACACATGTTAAAGCTTCTAAAGAACCGAGACTGGAAGCCAAACCGTGCTCGGCTGAACTGGACAAGCATCGTTTTTCTCCGCAGGGCTGAAGCACGAGTCTCGTGCGAACGTGTGGAAGTTTCTCCACGAGCGGGGCTACAACGAACCAGACTTTGGATGACCAGAAGAGTAGAACTACCTCAGACCACCAGAGTAGGGCTTCCGCGCAGGGAGCCCGCGCCTGACTTCACGAAAGCGTTGAAACAATCCAATGCCAGCTCTTCGGAAGTTTAGGCCATTAGGATGCCACAAGGCATTCCTGTACTCTAGGTGTGTTGAGGGGGGTCTAGAGCTTCGAGTCTTGTAACAAGACCCTCCGGAACCTTGCACTGGCCAGTTGGTGCTTAACTGTTTCACGCCAAGGACACGCTGTCCCTGCTTGGATACTTAACCTTATACGACAAGTGATGCTACTGCGTGCTGTTTAGAACTGTTGCAGTTGTCACTGCTGGCATGCTTGTCGCTCTGGTGATTCCCTCCATTACATTCCATTACGATTACTAGTCTTGGCATGGTCACCGAGTCGATTGTGGATTGCTGCAGTCTTCCGGCTTACCTTCGTGGTCATGGTGGTAAGTGCACAGTAAGTAGGTGGTATAAGTGGCCAGCAGAAGCCAGGCACCCCGCTACCACCCTGCCAACCACACCTGCTCTTGAATTTGGCCACAACTTCGCATTACAGTGCATATGCCAGCGCAATGCAGTGGTTCCTTTGGGTCCTCCATCGTAGCACACTGTGTTTAGCAGCTTCTTCCCTGACGGCTTCCCACATGCAATAGTGACTGCACCACCTAATGCAAACAGAATCTGCGGTTGCAGGGGGTGGTGGGGCAGGAAAGGGGCGGTGCTCCTCCGTATAGGCTCGCCATACATTGGGCAAGTGCTACTGTCACGGCCACTGCTACTGCTCCACCGCCAAATCGTGCTTTCTGAGTTTGATTGCTTCTTCTTCGCTGTGTTCTGCAGCATTGGGCTCCGCACTCTTCTCGACTCAAGTACTTGGCCGCCCGAGGGTGGCGCTCCATCAGCTCACCCAGAGCTCCTTCCAAGTCGCAGCGTTCGACTACAGAACGAGTGCAGCAGAGGCCATAGAGGAATGCTTGCGACAGTCTGCAAGCTGGGATGACCTAGGTCAAGAATCCGGGCAAGCAGAGGTTGCAATATCTCATGCGCACATGAGGCATTAACAGTGCTGGGAGCCCCATGAACGGAAGATGTTGTCCTCCTCGCAGGTAGTCTCGCTTGTCTGAAGACCTGCAGTGCACAAGCACATCGAGCACTCAGGCTTAGGTCTTGTCGATGGGCAGCCACTGGACTCTTTTGCGTCCGTTCTCCGCAAACGATCGAGACATGGTGCACGCAGGGCGGCAAGAAGCTGCGGCGGTGCTGAAGCGAGAGCCGCAGCCGCCAGCACCACGGGTTCGGCGTCCAAACTGCGAGGCTGGTACCGGGACAACACCGCTGCAGCCAATAGCTGTGCTAAATGCGGCTGCGGTGCCCTTGTGAGCGCCCCTGCCTGAGCACAGCGCACAGAAAGAGCAAAGCGAACAAAGCAGGAGTAGGAGCGCCGGAGCACCTTGCTGCTGCCAGGCCACTCAACCAGCCGTAGTGCAGCGCCCACTTCGCCAGCGGCAGCGCAAGAGCTGGCCGCGCAGTGAAAGCTCACGGCATCTGCAGAGCCTTGAGCACCTACGGCACCGGGGACCAGGGGCATGGATTCCGCTCCGAAATCACAGCTCGGGGCCCCAACTAGCTTCTTGGAGGTGCAGCAAAAGCTTGCGCCAAGTGGATCCGAAGGCTGCCAGGCATGTGTTCAGTGCCTGTCGTGTCGGACACAGTCGGACTGGGACGGATGGGGGGGCATGTGCCGAGACGCTGTGGTGTCAGGTCGGAGGCTCTGGGAAGCCTCCGGACTCCGGGCGCCACCACTCTGAGACTCTGCCGAAACGCGAATCCCACAGGGAGCCTGCGCCTTCAGCGCCGCCACGGCGCTCCGCCACCTCGGCTGGGCAAAGGAGCGGTTGTTACCTCCTGCTCTGAGCTCCGGCGGCTCCGGCCTGCGAGAGTCGGCGAAGGCCGCGAGGCGCTCGTTGAAGCAGACGAGGTCTTCGGTCACCTCCAAAGCGATCCGATTCCGCTCTCATGCCGCGGGCCCATCTTCTCGGCCTGCCAGCGCCCCAGCGCCGCAGAAATGCCCAAAACCCGGCGCCAGTGCCCGGCGCGTCTGGCGGCCGCCATGGCCGTGGTGGCACAGGAAGCTGTGAGGGCTGGTGCTCCTTTCAGAGCTCAGACAGTAGCACTCGTCTTCTCCCCTAAGTCCTTCCCAGGTCCCGGGCCAGTCCTGAGGAGAAGTCCAAGACGAAGAGCTGCATTGCGGCTTCCCACTGCACAGCTTCGCCTTGGAACTCGGCTTGGCCGCTTTCAACTTGTTCCTTAAGACGTCTGCCCATCGCAGCCCAGTGGCTGCAAGCGGCTAAACTCGCGGCCAGCGTAATGGCATCAGGGCGAAGAGGTTCCGGGATGCTGCGAATTATCTGCGTGGCCTGCTCCCAATTCTGGCCTGGAGTGGCTGCCCTTAGACTCACACCCCACTGATCCGACAGCCTTTGCCGGCCTCGGCCCAAGCTGTTCGTCACGGAATTCAGCTGAATGACATTCCGGGACATGCCATCCTGTGGCTAGCGGCTAGCAGGCACCACCCAGATTTGGCGCGTGATGGTCAGGATTCTTGCAAGGCCGCACCGGACGTGCCTGGGCAAATCCAGCCCATGCATCGATTGCCCTGTTCCAGTGAGCTCCCTCGGCGAAGGCCTAGGGGGCGGCGAGAAGTGTGGACAGACGAGACGAGCAGCATGGATCGATGGATCGGCATGGCCTGTAACAGAGTCGTCATGCCCACCGCATCTCGTCGGAGTCGAGCCTCCGAAGCCCAGCGGCGATTATCCACCAAAGAACGAGTGAGAGACAACCGCCGCCCGCGGGCACCGCCTCTCGCGTCTCCTCCACGAGTTTCGATGCCAAAGGCCAGTTAGCAGCGGCTGCGGCCGCATCGCTGAGGGAGTTCCGGGCCACGAGGTCCGGCTGCACGTGCCTTCCGCTCACATCGAGATGACAAGCAGAGCTCGCATTGCTTGGCCAATGCTTCGCCAAGGCTCAGCTCCTGCATCATTGCGACGGAGCGAAGAGCTGATGACCACAGGGCATGCAGGCCGCAGCTGGCAATCCTTGGTCCTTAGACTTAGGCTCCCCCTCCCTAGAGTATCTTCACTACCAACCTCAGGGCCCTTTCGCTCTTCTTGGATCTGCGTTGGGGGTTCACAGCTTGTGCCATCGAATCCCAGCTGCATCCCACCAAGGGTGACGACAGTGGGAAGGACGGTGTGCCAGCGCATGTCATCCTCAGGCAGAGTGCGTAGGCATACATGCAAGCACGTGCATTTACACATTCTCAGTCACACACCCGCACACATCTGTCACTCACATCGTGGTTCAAGTTGTGCAGGCATTTGTATGCAGTATTGGTAGATAGGTGCATGTGTGTGTGTGCCTGTATGTGTGTATATATATATATATATGTGTGTGTGTGTGTATGTATATATATATATAAACATATACGTATGTATATATATATATATACAAATATATTCCCTTTGTGTCTTGCCCCCAGCTTTTGGAAACTATCTTCGTCAAGCTTGCTCCATGCCTCCGGACGCTCCAAACAGTGTGCATGGCATAGCAGCATTCTCTGCCATGGCTCGAGGAGGTGGCGACTGCGGTGCCAGGAGCCCAGGACGCTGCCCACTCCGCTGATGGCCTTTTCAGCACGAAGTGTCGGGAGGTTTTGGTCTCAGGCGCGAGCATTCCGCCCAGGCGCTGCGTTGAACGGCACGGCCTCAAGCTCAAGACTCAAACCCTCTCTCGCTCTCTCACGGCTCCCTGCCACTGCCAAGCGGCGTTGGCTTGCTGGCCAGCAGCGGCGATGCTTCGCAGAAGGCCGAGGCCCGCCTGCCACCTTCGGCGGGCGCTGCAGCTCAGAACATATTTGCCTTCCTCTTCCCATCCGCGCGGGGGAGCGGCCTGGATGCTTTGGAGCAGGCGCCGAGTGCGGCGCTCCTCGGACGGAAGAGCTCAGACCCGAAGCTACGGCACGACACGGCACGACACGGCACAGGCCAACAATACGGTCCTTGAGACCATCGTGGCCCGCAAGCCTACGCAGGCAAAAGTTTCAGGCCTCAAGACAGCACATCTCCCCCCTCCCGCTCCTCCCCGCCTTGCCGAAGAAGTGCACTGAGCAGACACAGAGACTGGAGCCATCCTCGGGCACCGACACAGTGTCAATACATGCGAGCAGGTCAGACAGATGGCATAAAGCTTGGAAGGCGTCTCGACTGTCGGCCGTATGCACCGATTGCTGTGTTGTACCTGGTCCAGCCATCTTCCAAAGCAGGCCGCACATGGAGCACCAAAGGCAACCCGGCTGCGCTTCGACGTCTTTGAAGACCGCCGACATGTTGCCAGGAGCAAGCACGGCCATGCCGACTGGACATGGCAAGCCGCACTTGCGAGTTGTGAGATTGGTGCGCCGGTGGGCGTGTCTAAAGGCATACTTGGGCCGAACTCCAACAGGCACAATAGCTGGATCGTGCGGCTCCACTTTCTTGTTCTGACAACTTTCCGGGGAGACTGAGGCTTCTGCAACTCGTTGATGGGCTTGCCGAGCTGGACACACCGCTCGATGGCCTTGCCAAGCACCGGCACATGATGGATGCCCCTCGATGTCCCTCGCACCTTGGCAAGATACTTGTCACCCTTCTTCACCAAGGAAGTCACCTGCAGACGACTCCCAAACAACGGACTTCAATAGAACACAGCTGAGAACTGTGAGGCACCTTGCCCGGCTCGCCGAATCGGGCCGTACGGCCAGCGCGGTGGAGGTAGTCCTCGGTAGTCCCAGCGGACGAGCACAGTTAGGAGGTGGTGTCGTATGGTGTCGTCATCCACTTGCACCCACCCGCAAATGCAGTTTGTTTTGCTCTGCAGACGGGCGATGGCTGTCACCGCTTGCAGCGACATCGGCAGTTCCCAGCGCTGAGACCGTGCCAACGGCGGCCTGTACCTACGGCGCGGAAAAGCGGAAGGGAATCCCAACTTTGGCCCCCGCGTGCAGGCATCTAAACACCGGGGGCACAAGAAGGCTTGATGCTACGACGCCGACACCTGAGGAGGGGAACAGAAGAGGTACCTTCCCCCTCTCGTGGATGCTTCCCCGCCTACGATGTCGGCTCTAACTTTGGAAGCAGCCTGACTTGCATCACGAAACAGTCTCCAGCTTCTGAACATCAGCGCTGGCTCTGGTGCGGGCCTCGGCCATCATGGCAGCGCTCTCGTTCAGCGTGGACCCGAGTCCGGCCAGCTTCTTCACCTCAAAAACAACGATCCTAAAAGGACAGCTTGTCCAGCGTTGGTGCTTGCAACTTTCAGGGTCAATACCTGCACCTTCGCAGACGACAGCCTGGTGCTCCTTGCCAAAACACTTGCCGAGCCCTCCGCTCTGCTTGGCAGAGGCCCCACCCCGAGCAGCTCGCAAAGTTCCTGCACAACCACACAGCCACTACTCGAAAGCACCGAGGAAGCTTGGCTACGAGTAATTTCCAGGGGTTCGATTCGTGCCTCGCAAAAATGGCAGCAGTTCTTGTTGAGAAGGTCGTACTCAGACATGGGCCACTCCTGGGCAAGCGGTCCCTTGCTACCAGTATCCTTGTGAGCTGACGAAGCGCAGGGGTGCCTGCATCAAGCTGCAGATCAACTCCACAAGTTCTTCCTCCGAAATGGTCACGCTTCCCATGACCACGGCCTCACAAGAAAGCAGTGCCAGGACTTGGGGCTTCACCTGAACAGGGGCCTCGTGGAAGGTGTGCGAGACGGACATTCGGGGCAAACAGCTCCAAACCTTCGCAGGCGCACAAACAGCTCCGAACGCTGTTAACCGCAAAACATAATCGGATCGTGCTTCTTGCATCGGCCGAAGAGCTCCGGTGTCATGTCGGTCACACGGGCTGCCCTTGGGGCACACGAGACCACCCGGACTCTGACGCCGACAATAAGTAGCAGCCTGCCTCTGGCCAGCCGCCGTAGCTCCACTCCGTGCCGAAAACCTGCAAAGCACAAGATTTGATTTCCGGATCCTTGTTCGAACAGCTCTTGCCACTTACCTGTACCGCGCAGTGGAACGCACCGAGACCCACATTCTTAAAGATGCCGTTTAGGCTTTGCACCTCAGGCTCTCCATCTCTTCGTGTCCCCTTGTTCTGGTTCTCTCTCAGACAAAGCGCGGCATTACTCTTGCCCAAGTTGTAGATGTTGAGGAAGACCAAGTCGTCATCCTGCAGAGCGGCGAAGAGCGATTGCCTCAACGAGCAGAGCCAACCGAGTCCTCTCTTGAAGCCCGCCCGGAGCCATCTGTCAAGACGTGCAAATTTGGATAATTGGATAATCTCAGGGTCAGAGCTTGCCGTCCAAGTCAGAGCTAGAAAAGTTCTTTACGCTTCCAGACTTTGATGATTCACCGGCCTCTGTGGAGGTAGCCCCATCGCGGCGTCCACTTGGAAGCCTTGGCGCTCCTGGAAATGAAGGCAGTATTGCCATCGTCGTGTTGGTAGTCACAGTAGTAGGAGGAGCAGTAGCAGTAGCCGAAGCCCAACGGCAGCAGCAGCAACCGTCGTAGTTGTGTTGCGGTTGCCGCAAACAAAAGCAACCACTACCACGAGTAGCTTGGGTGGCTCCGATCCTGACGGGGGCCAGCATCGTGGTGGGAAGAAAAGCCTCCAAAAGGTTCACCAGCTTCGCCTCGTACTTTCTACACTGGCGTGATGGTCTGTTTGTGCTGACACTCACTATAAACAAGAAATTGGCCGTACTACACGTGCAGGAAGTGTCGACCATGAAAGCACCCAGCCGGTTGAATGCGCGTCGGGGAGCTGACAAGAGACCGTAGGGCGATCCGACCTCCAGAGAGCTCGGCTCACGTGCAAAGCGCAGGCCTCGAAGCCCGAACCCCGCGCAAACCCCCGAAGCTATCGGCCTCTCGGGTGCTGATTCGCAGGCAGTTCTGACCCAGCCGAAGCGTGCCCGCCGGGAGGGTGAAGGCACTGGCGACGAATTTGTGCCGAAATGACTTTCGCTGTGCCGGGTCATAGTCGCCTGAACACACGTGTCGGTCAGCAGCACAGTGACGACAACGCCGCAGCTTGGTGCCCATGCCCGCCGAGTCGCAAATCACAACAGACTCATTGACTTTGACATCGACAGGGCTGTAGCCTCCAGCAGAGATTTGGGACGATTCTGATCTGAGGATAAATGTACACCCGCCCAGACCCTAAAGTCCGAACCATGCGTAAACCTCACCGCTTTGAACTCTAACCCCTAAGCCCTAAATTCCTAGACCCCAAACCCTGAATCTCCCAACCCTGGTGTGAAAAGCCAAGGAATATCCATTTCTTAGGACGAGCCCCGCCATACTAATAGTGAGCACAAACACAAGCACAAAAAGTAGCACGAGGGAAATGCTGAAATAATGGACTTCCCATGATCATATTTCTAGATTTCTTGTAACATGATGATCGGTGGCCATGGAAATCTGCGCATACTTACGTGGGGCCTGGGACTGGGGAAACTATCCTTGCTAGGGGTGGGGGACTCTGTCACACAGTCAACTTTTTCGGGAAATAGAAGCTCAAACTTCAAAGAACTTAAAAGCATTGAAACTAAATAAACACAGGTATCGCGGACATAGAAAACTGAAGAAACATGGATAATGCTGCGTGTGAAGAGCTTACACTTAAATTTTCTAGGCTGAATCAAGATCATGATCCAGGGTCTTGGAGACAACAACCCTTCGCACACCTTTTTTTATGGGGGGAAGGGGCGGGGCGGGGCGGGGCGGGCCATACTAACGTTTTTTGTTTTATTTTTGGTGGCGGCGGCGGGCTGGGCAGGCCGCCGTGCTAGGGAGTGCTGAGCTACTAGCCTCACTGGACTGCGTGATCAATTTAAACGGGAAACCCTGGATCTTTAGTCTTTTGCTCAAGCTGGTGCTATTTCTTTTACAGTTATAGGAGATCTGGTGCTTTTCCTGGTGCTAAAATTTGTGCTCATGATTGTGCATCTGCTGGTGCTAAGTTTTGTGCTCATGATTGTGCTCTTGCTGGTGTTAAATTTTGTGCTCAGGATTGCGCTTTTGCTGGTGCTAAATTTTGTGGGTTCTAAATCTCCTGTTTTGACATTCTGGTGCTAAATTTTGTGCCTCTGATTGTGCCTTTGTTCAATTAACTGTAATCTTTACTGAGATTGTTGCCGATCAAAGCAGATAGGGTATGTGGTCGAAGCTTGTGTTTTTTTGCTTTTGCTAGTGCTAAAATTTGTCCTCATGGTTGTGCTTTTGCTGGTGCTAAATTTGTGCTCATGATTGTGCTTTTGCTGGTGCCAAATTTTGTGCTCATGATTGTGCTTTGGCTGGTGCTAAATTTTGTGCTCATGATTGACATGAGTCACATGACTCACACGTTGCTCGCCAATTCCAGAGAGAATGACCCTGGTGCTAGCTTGCAGCCACAGCTCGCCTGCAGCCTCTCAGGCTTCTTTGGCCTGGCGAAACTGTAGCATGCAATGTGTGCCGCTGCCTTGCTGCCAAAGAACCATCACGCGAAAGCTCGGCAGCCTCCCAGGCTACTTTGGTGGGGGTGGCGGGTGTGGTGGAGTGGTGGTGTGGTGGTGGTGGGTGTGGTGTGGTGGGTGTGGTGTGGTTGGTGTGGTCCTGTGGTGGGTACGGTGGAGCTGGTGGGTGTGGTCGGTGTGGAGGAGCTGGTGGGTGTGGTGGGTACGTGTGGTGGGCCAGTGGTGGGTGTGTTGGGCCAGTAGCGGGAGTGG
>BGNK01000033.1:111681-266152 GCA_003297005.1 Symbiodinium sp. clade A Y106 | reverse complement strand
GTGATCGGTGGGTGGTGGTGGGTGGCGGGTCGGAGGGTGGGGGTGCTGGGCGGTGTGATGGGTGGTGTGCTGGGTGCTGGGTGGTGCTGGGGCGAATTGGATCAGGTAGGCTGGTGCTTATTCTTTCGTGTGTGATTGCTCTAAATGTTCTTTGTGGACTATTAGTGTGGGCGGGCTCGTCCTAATATATATATATATATATATGTCCATGTACCTTTGCGTCTGTATTTGTCTATGTCTATGCCTTCATAATTCTTCATGCATCTCTGTATACACCCCAGACAAGCCCGCCTTCCTGCCAGGAGACTTTGGTCGTCGTGTGAACAGTTTCACTCGTATCCCTGAGAGTGCATGCCGTTCCAAGGGCTAATTTGTAGGTAGGATAGGACCGACCCCCCAGAACAGAAAGGAAGGAAGAGCGTCGCCAATACTCCATGTTGCACTCCTCATATCTAGATTCTAGATGTTGTGATGATTTGAAGCATTCCGTGCGAAGAGAAACTGCAGCTTCGGAGCCCAGTATCTCGCGTAGTGGACGGCTTGCGAATCCATGTTGACATGCCGCGAGTTTGGCGCAGTTGGTGCCGGACATCGGGGGCAAAAGTGGCCCTGGGGCGAACTTCTCACGAGTTCGCATCTTAAAGGCCTAGGGCCTAGGGTTTCGTTTGAACCAAAATCTGTTTTAGTGGATGACTTGTGGACTGCAGGCAGCCGTGACAAACTGCTCACGAGGCCTCAAAACGCCTTCCAAATATTCAACCTGAAATCTGAATCGGCCGGGGATTCATTCTTGAGCCTCGAAGCTGTAGTCTCTTTTTCCGAACTTTGAGGTTCCACGTCCTGTGCTTCTAGAGTTTGGCCCGACAACTTAGCAGGCTCCGGTGGCGAAGCCCTAAAGCCACGCCCCGAAGCCCATGGGCAGCTCTTCCAAACTCCTCCATTCCGCGTAGGCCCTTCATTGAGTCTGTATTGAATTGCTCGTTGCTGGGGTTTCGGGGGCTGTGTTCGACCCCGAAACATCGTAACAGAGGAGTGCAAAGCCAAAGCCGCGGTCGCGGCACTGCTCCAGCGCCACATGCCTGCAAGAGTTTTGGCTAATTGCCGACCCCATCCTACTACAGTAAAGCCTCTCCTGCAACAGAACCTCAGGCCCGAAACCCAAGAGTTTGTTTCTTCTTCCCAATGCTTTATACAATCAACCCCTAACGCCTCTGGTGCTCGTGTAAGGCCTCGAGCCCAACCCTGACATCCTGACGGTGCTAACTCCTTCCAAGCTTTCGACAGTGCCATATTCTCGCAAATTTTGCGACACCTTGTCGACTGAGTATGGTGAGTTGAGTTCATGACCCAGGCTGTGACTTGAACACTTTCTACTAGATCATGCACTGTTTGTCCACGTGGCTTCCCTGTTCTCATTCGCAAAAGATTTGAAGTTCAAGTTAGACGTCCTTGAAGCAGCTTGAGCACAATAATTCAGTCGTGGGGCTTCGCTATCTCGAAGCCTAGATCCCGTATAGTCCATGGAAAGTTTCAAGTGTGTACTGTAGTATATCCCTATAAAGTGTGGGGACTTGATGCACAATACCGAGGGGCCTGATGCCGCAGCGAAGCCAATCGCTCTTCGCGCCTCGAGCCAGCTCGGTTCTAAGTCCTTGGATTTCGCCGAAAGCCTGGCCAAATGTTGCCGTTGTTTACAAACTGGGGGCGGCAGTCTGCCGCGCTAATACAGTTTCTTCAGATCCAACAACACTTTGGCTTAAGCGTGGCATTGCACTTTCATCCGCACATAGGCTAACATAGCTCTTCACTGGGTGGCATGGGGAGGGGTGACCAGTCGACGATTAGACTAGACTTGGTCATGAGCTGGCACCCTTCTTGAAGAAGGTGCCGTGAAGACGTTCAGAAGCTCACATCAAGTTTGGTACAGCCCGTTCTTCAGAACATGGATGCTGGGCACAGGGTCCAACAGTTACAGCAGGTGAGACTCAGATAACGCATGAGAACAAGGGGTTGTTGCGCAGGCGAAGGGTCCAGCTGGAGAAACTCCAAGATGTGGTTCGTTCTACTCCGGCGGGCTATGATCCCAACACCCCAAAAGGCAATCTCCTCAAACCGACGTTCTGCAAAGCCGCCATGCCTAACCGAGAGAGGCGATCGCTACCATGTCTTGGGGGATGGACCCAGTCAGGCAGCAACTGGGTGGGTTCTAGATTCAACTCACGAGCGGCTCGGGGGCAGCCATCTTTACGGTAGCTTTGACAATCTGGCGACCAGGATTTGACTTTGCATGTATTGGGGTGTATCTGACAAGGGTGACAGCATCCAGGCTTTCGCAGTTTCGGAGTTTGTCTTGAGTCTTGCTTCTGCATGGATGCGCTGGGGGAGGATTGGAGCTCAAGACAGGCGTTTGGGCCGTTCGCGCGCAGGCTTCAGAGCATTGGAGGGGCTGAGTTGGAGGTGTCGGAACTGAACGCGTGGTCCTCAACCCTAAACTATAGTAAAGGTCTTTGCTGGCATGTCTCCGCCGTGCCACGCTTTATTCGGAGTGTACCATGCAGAACGGACGGGCTTCAATGTACATCATAAATTTTCGACGCGCGGATTGAATCAGTGTCTCTCGTTCCGTTTTTCGTTCAACAAACAACTAATAATTAACAGATGGAGTCCATACACAGAAGTAGGATTCGGCTCTGCGTGGGCCGTCGTTTGTCTCACCTTCTTGTGCCATGGCTGAGAACCAAGTGGACCCCCGCAAAATCAAAAAGATGCTTGGCTCCGATCATGTAGAGTGCTGTGCCCTTTCATTACACATATAGTGTATCTTCGCATATCACAGTATGATTATTATTATAGAAGCGAATATTAGTGACTTCTTGGATGTTTGCCAGAGCGCCGAAGTCAAGATGGCGGGGGCGGTCTCGGCGCACAGATGACACCGAAGACCTTCAGCCCCGCCAGGTGTGGGAGTTTTGGGTTCAGGTACCAAAGAGGCATGGGCCGTACGAAGGAAATGTCTCCAAACCTCGCCGTTTCAAGGAATGCCGACAGCAAATACATCGAGGCCCTCAATGATGTGCGGCTGGAAGGATCCAACGAGGCCGCTTGACGTGCACATAGCGGAGGAAGAAGGCTTTGCAATACTTGGATTTAAAACGTGCGAGTAGAACAACGATTCCTTGGACTTGAAAGCCACAGTCCCACCTAGAAGCCGCAGATCATGTCACTGCTGTTTTCCGGGCACTTACCAATCTCCAGATGCCCCGAACCTTGATCAAGTTGCCCTTTGAGGGCGTGTACTTCGTCCTCCGTGGCCTAGGGATGAAGGCCTCCGACTGTTTGTTTGGGGGGGGTGGTTCTGGGCTTGCAATGCCGTGAGACTTATTGGTGACCTTGAGAGCTTCGAGTCTCGTCTCTACGGCTTGAATGCTGGAGATTACGACTGATTGATTGAGTCAGATTGAGGTTCAGAGTGCTCATGTTTCAAGCACCAACACCAGCAGCAACAGCAAAAACAACAGCCACAGCACAGCCGCAGCCACAGCCAACGCCACAACAATCACAGCAGCAGCACTAGTACCAGCAGCAGGAGTAGAAGCAGCAATAGCAACAAGAAAGGCAGCAACCACAATCACATCCAGGACCAGCACGACTACCACCACCCACCACCACCAGCAACAACAACGACGACGACACCAGCAACAACCGCAACCACAACCACAACCAACAACGACGACGACTTCCTCGCGATGTCGTCGGTTGTGCCTTTGCCGCGGCTTTAAGTTCATGCAAGTACTGGCAGATACTGGCAGCAGTCTTTTGGGTATGCATACATGGGGCTCGGAACGGCATCTTTTTTGCAAGAACTGCGCACTAAAACCGTGATGAAGTGTGATTAAGAGCAGAGACACATCCGAAGCTACTGTGAAGCGGTACTCTTTCTGATGAGGGTAAGCCCTGCCTTAAACGCCAACGACACCGCTCCCTTGTCGGCTTGTACTTCCTTAAGCACCCGGTAGTAGCTCAGAAGCATCACCATTCCCCAAATGCCTGGAACTCTCCAGCAGGCCTTCCAGGGGCCCGGGGAGTTGCCGCGGATCGAGATTCTAGCGGCTCAGCATCCAAAGCTGTTCGCTGCGCTGCGGAGACTGGGCCTGCGGCATATTCGGGCGGCTCGGTGAAATTTTCGGTGTATGGGCTGGAAATGGCCGGAACAGCTGCCCACAAGAGTGTTGATTTTGTGGTGTTAAGCTTCAGTGTGAGCAGGCACTCACCGTAAGCATTACTTTGTGGACGTGTGTGTGTGTGTGTGCGCGCTCGTCTGTTCGTAACAGTTCGTATGCTTTCCGTATTTGCAGGGCTGCGTGTCCGACACAAGCCCTAACTAAACATGAATTTGACTCCTGTGCTCTTTAGCTCTCCTTGACTATGTCCGCATATATATTTATATAGATATATTATACATAGACAAACCAATCTATTTATTGTTTATGTTTACATGTATACATGTTTGTATTTGTCAGGGCTTCAACCTTGGCGAACCACTCTTGAGTTAAGCCGAGTCTGCTTAGATGGGCATGCATGCTCATGCATGCCAGCATGCATGCCAATTGTTCCGTTCCTGTCGCCGGGATCTCCGTCGTGTGTATATGTTTCTTCGTTGCCGTATTGTTGTGACTGTGGGCTTATGCACACGCAGCGGAACATGTTGTTTCGGCGGCACTTTCATCCGCTCTTGTGCCATGCGAGGCCAGCTAAGCCTCTCAAACATTTCCGTGCAATATTCTGTCAAGTTAGCCTTCGAGTGTTCATTTGAGCATGGCTTCCCGCTACAAGTTCATTCCGTGCCACATCCGCCCACGCCACAACCAGTCAATGTCAATGGTGTCGTCTATGCCATCGGATGCCGAGGAGGTTTCATGCTATGTCATGCGAAGCAGGCCAGGTTTGCCAAGCCACTAACTGCAATCATGGCCTACCATGTCGAGACGGTAGCAGTACTGTAGAGTCAGGAATCAGACAAGGCTCTCGCGAAAGCAGTGTCGAGATCCACGTCATAAGTAGGGATTGTACGGGAGCGTCTCGCACTCAACCATGTGAAAACTCTTCTCCGGCTTCAGGCTTCTAGTAGTTCTAGCAGCTATAGTATCCACAAGTCATTCTTTCCCCACGACATGCTTGTGAACCCGAGCACACCGAGGATAAGATCATTCTCGAGCCGCGGGGCGATGATTCTCCGAACCTTTTCGACCCCGCAGCGAGCAAAGGAAAGTTCTCGAGCGACTGGGTTTCCAATACGGGAGTGAACGTTTGAGTAACTCGTAGTGCTTCTCAACATCCAAGTCAGGAGCGAGTGATATAAGCGGTAGTGGGCAAGTTTCTGACACATGCCTCAACTTAAACCACACCACCTAAGCCCTGAACCTTACAAGTTCGAATCAGGCCCAAAATCCCTTTGGCTTTGAATCATGCCCCAAATCCTTTTCAAATTCAAGCCTTCGGCCGCTCAGGCGGCAAGTTCTCATCGAGCTGCCCGGACCTTAGGCCGATCCTTGAGCCTCCTGGCAGCCTTGGGATAGCCATGAGAATATAGAAGCCTTAGAATTACATATAATTGCCAACAGTGTTTTCAGGGTTCCGTAGTATAGGTTAAAACTACGGTAGAAATGCGAATGTTGTTTTTTAAATTCTAGGGTTCCGCACTAGATTTATGGTACGCTGTGGTATGCCCCCTTTCGAACCGCTGTCCTAATTATTCAAGCCCCTGTGTAATGCAAGGGCACCGAAGTACTTGGAATGGTTCTGTGCCTTGCATAGGCATGAAGCTAGCGGCTGGGAGTGTCTCGGGGCATTGTGGTGGGCTCAATGCAGCGGGCTATTCAGTAGGCTGCGCAGTAGCTACCAAGCCCAAACCCCTTGTCGAAAGCCATGCGTTCTCTGCAGAACCAAGAACCTTGCAAGCGTCAGACCCCTATTCTGCATCCGAAGTCCCCTCGACGCCTCAATAGTTCCGAGGGTAAATACTCTGCGAATCCTCAACCAACAATCAAGCAGAAGCTTCTACAAATACAAGCAACCTTTTTGAAGTCCTGTGCTTCCCGAGAGCCTGCGAACTCCTACGAAGGTCTGGGCTCAGCCAGACGAGCCGCACTCTCCGGCCCCCTCGGCGAAGAGGACATATGCGTAGGGTTTTGTTTCTGGTCTCATCCGGTGGTCCAGGAGCTTGGAACGAGTTCTCGATTTCAATTTGCGATTTTTTTCGTTCAGGTTTAGTGAGTGTAGTGTTCAGTGCTGACTGGGTCAAGAGCTTCTAGGACAAGTCCGTATTCAAGCTTGTTTGCTGCACTCTGCGCGAAGGCCCGGTCATGTTGCCGGCCATGTAGAGGTGCCACTCATGCGAGAGCTGAGCGGATGTGAGGGCTCGAAGAAAACCTTATATGGAAAGGTTCTAACATTTTGGAGTCAAGAGGTAAGCATACTCAATGTCCTTCGCCTTTGTGTTCGCCTGTTTAGTTGACCGGCCCGGAGGCCATGGCCAGAAGGAGCTGGTCACTGTGTGAGAAGCTGTAAGCTGTGCCAACTGAAACAAGCATAGAAGTCAGAAGAAGTAGGAGGGAACCTCCACGCCCGAGACCAGGTACCATGAAGGCATCGGGCGATCGCTTTCTCGCTTTGCAGGACACGGCATCGAGTCGGAGGAGGAACGGGACATTTTTTACCATCAGATCCTCCGCATGCATCAAGTTCGAGAGCATTCTAACAATTCTAACATAAAAGTGCTGGGTTCGACAGGGTTTCCCGTTCGTGCCTTCAGTCGAAGATGTTGGGTGTCATTGCTTCACCATGCCTGCGAGCTAACTCGTTCGTGAGCCATAGCTGTGAAGATGAAGCGCACGGAGACTTGCATGCTGTCCCGGACACCGACCGTTCATTCCGATCTACTGTACATGTGTCCTAAGGATGTCCTACCCCAAGAATGTGGCCAAGAAGTTTCCGTGGCTTGCCTGCAGCCTTGAAGCTCGAAGACGCTGCCATCCGGAGCAGCAACTACGACGGCCCATCAGCAGCAGAAGGGGCAATCCTTGTATTTTGCAGAGCCACGATGGTCCTGGTCCTGGCGATAGTCCATGGCCGACTAACGACTCAACACTGAAATATACTGCCGCATGAAGTATAAATCTCTCTGGCGCTTATCTTTGTCGGATACATGCTTCTGACAAGCCTCAGATCAAAGTGCGGTTGCATGATGTTACCCTGCCATTTCCATTCTGCCTTCGTTTGTCCCCACTTCCTCCCATGACCCTATCCTTGATCCCAAACCCTGCATCCCTTCGCCCTTCTACCGATGCTCCGACCCACCGCAGAAGTAGTTTTGGCCCAACGAACATGTCGACAATGGCCGAAAGCTTTGGCTCTCAGCGGCTTTGGCTGGTGAGAGTATGCTGTTCGTGGCTTTGCACACACTTCTATACAGCCTGCTGGCCTTACTTTTCTGGGTTCAAATTCCAAAACCGTAAGTTAACAATCCGCTCAGCGATGACTCCAATGCCCATACCCACCATACCCCCTAGCCCAAAACCTAGGCCCTAGCCTCTAAACCATAAGCCCTAAGTTGAAAATCCCGGCAGCCCCAGAGTCCCCCGATGTCCCTGCGATCGGTGACTCCTTCCTCGAACGCGAAGAACATGCAGATACAAAAGGGGCCTAAATAGGTTCCTTGTTATATTTATTCCATAATGGGCCCCGAAACCCAAACTTTAAGTCCCCTATACTAAAAAAGTGGTAAGGCCCCCCCCCCCCAACCAGGGCAATTCAATTGGAGTTTCTTGCGCCAGGTACACCATGGCCCTCAGTGAGGCTCGCGGCAACCAACCGCCCAGCATCAAAGCAGCTCACCAGGCCGCGAACCAGCTGCGAAGAAAGACAGTGCAGAATCTGTGCGTAGATGTACATATGCGCATTGTTCCTGTTTTAGCTGGTTGTTGCTATTTGTTTGCTTGCTTGCATAGTTTCCTGCTTTCGATTAGGTTGTACTTACTCGTCCCGTGGAGTATAAACCACAGAATACTGTACAGCGCAGGGAATCATGGCCGGTGCTTTGTAGTTATTAGTTGGAGAGTGAGCCAGTTCAGCACATGCTGTTTGTCCGTTCTGACTGGGGTTTTACGATTTTGGCTGTTTGCAGCTGTGGAAATTTACAACAGTTGTTGCTCATCAATTTATATTGTTCGTGTTTTCTCGGAATGTACGAGGTTTTGTGCACTTGGTGTTGCTTTTCGACTCGTTGTTTGCGAAGTCTCGTGCACCTTGTGTACGTAGACTCTGTATTTTCGTGCACTTTAACACCTTCGGACCGGGCATTCTAGCGCTTGCACTCATTGTGGTTTGATAACATGAGTAGGCCTTTTATCCTGGGCCTGCCTGTATCAAATTGCATCCTTTGTTTCAGGCGGCCAGCGCCTCCCAGCCTAGTTCGCCAAAACGGGGACCAAAACCCGATCGAAATGGGCGGCTTCCGGTGCCTTGGTTCGGCTCTGTCGGGCGACTCCGCCCAACGCTAGCCAGGTAAGTTTATGCAGAACCCGCGATGAATGTGACATTATGCTTCGCTCACTTTTGTTCAGGTCTCTATATTATATCATATCTGTTCTATGGTATCATGTAAACATGCGAAGATACATGCGTAGAGGGGCCAATTGCATACACAGATGTGTAATATAGAAATAACAAATGGGATCATGCGCGCACCAGCAAAGTGTGCATTAAAACGCCTGAAACCTGAGGTTGGCCCGAAACCTCGCCTGACTCCGTCGAGCGCGAGTGCTGACAAACGTATGCATGTGCGTTTGTAATTGTGTTGCTTGATTCATGTTGTATGTATGTATGTATGTCTGTTTGTATGCATGCATGAAGTATGCGAGATCGTGCACGTATGACTGTATGCATGCATGAAAGTGTATACATGTACGTACGGATGCGTGTGTGTGTGTGTGCATGTATCTGTGAATATATGTATGCATCTGTCTTTGTGTGTGTGTGTTTGTGAGTTTTTTTTATGCAGCCGCATGTGAAACCACATTAAATACATAATTCAGCAACCAGCCACACGAACACACACACACACATGTAAAAGGTGTATGTATGGACTTTCTTCACATATATGGATATATGCATGTAGAAACAACGGTGGGTTCAAACCCCACCAGAGGGTCGAGTTGCACAGGGCACCGCGGCAGTCGTCCTCAACCTGTGTGTATGTTTGTGTGTGTGTGTGTGTTTGTTTGTTGTGATTGCTTGCGTGTCACTCGCTGCATCCAGGAAATACGCTCGTCGTCGCGATCACAGAATGCTTCGCGGCCTGTGATTCAGGAGAGCATTCAGTGTTCGGCTTTCAGGCAAGCATTCGACAATCGGAGTAATCTTCGGCATTCTGCCGTGTTTGCGGCACAAAAAATGTACCTCCTCAGAATCTTGCAAGCAATCGCCTGGTTGTTCAACTGCGATTGCGAGAGTACTCTTCGTTCAACCTTGTACCTCTTCTGAATGTTGAAATCAGACGCTCCTGGCCTGGGTTTGCAAATGTTGAAGCCAGCATAGCCCGTTTCGACATGGCGAGCCAGTGAGAGTCTCCCCTTTTGTTCGATCCAACTTCGCCCCGTTACCACATGTTTCCACAGCACTTGACAGGAGTCGGAGGTGAATCTCGCGACTACACCGGCGACGTTGTCCGCAGACCTGGCGCGGCCAAGCGATGCTATCTCTGGCTTTCGACTGTTGCAGTTAAGATGTGCAGCCGCGACAAGACGAATCTGTTGAACTGTTTTATGATATTCTAGTAGTTCTACCAAGCCACCCTCGCCTTTGCATCTTGGTTTCATTACCCCGAGTGGCAGGCATCTAGGGAGCTGAAGTTTCGGTGCTAAGCCATTTGTCGTACCATCCCGGAATAGGGGCACAGCAAGTGGCTTCATTCCAATGCACAGAGAAACTTCCCCTGAGGCCTAGCGGACCCCAGTGATTATGCGAGGATGTCTCGAACCAGTCGGTCCAGACTGGTTCCCGAACCCGAATCACCAGAAGCATTCGGAAGCATGACAAGCGTCGCTACACGCTCAGTTGCAAAGCGTCACCCAGGTGACGCAAGTGGTACTGTAAAGCGCATGCTTGGCCCCCTACGTTCGCCAATCCTTGCTAGTAGTCCGGGTTTGACGACACCACAATGGCAACAATCAAAACTCTGAGAGGCTCTGAGCGTAAGCACGAGAAATGTCAGAAATAGCACAGTGAGACTCTATCATGGACGTGTTAATCTCAACAGTTTCCCAAGACATACGAACATGGACACTGTGACAGCTGCAGCAGAATCAAATCAAGAACTGTCAAAATGCACCTTCCAAGCCTCAATCAACAGAAAACTCTTTCGCGGAGGCCGCGTCGGCAAAGCTCTGGGAGAGGCTATACCGACCCCGACGGTCTCCAGACGAGCAGGAGTGCCGGTTTGGGGCCTTCAGGGTTAAGGGGGCTCAGGAGTTTAGGGCTCAAGGTTTATGTAGTGTACGTTTACAGAGGTCAGGGCCCGGGGCAGCAGCTGGTCTGACTTGATGAATACTAGCACCGCACTGAGCGCGAGACAAAGAACTCTGCTTAGCCACAAGCACAGGAGGCTTGGACACTGAATACAAAGCAACAATGAGTATCTGTCCAGTCCTGAGCAACATGAGACCTCGAGCAAACCGCACTATAGTCAGCGAAACCGGTCATTGTAGCACACTCGGACCCTATCGAACCAGAAAAGCTGCTTCATGCTAGGAAGGGTCCCATGCCTGATCGTCGTTGACTGGGCAGTTGTACCCATCCACAGATAAGCAGAAGGTGACATGCAACAATGACTGGATGGATAGGTGCATTGATAGCTAGTTAGCTAGTTGGCTAGTTAGCCAGTCAGTCAGTCAGTCAGTCAGTCAGTCAGCCAGTTGCTGTTCTTCTCAGAGCGAGGTAGGGAGACAGATGCATGCATGACGTGCAAGTTGCTGGCATTTATGCCTTTTGGCAAACGCGGATGGGTCTTCATTGCCTCCAACTGAGTAAGCATTTGTGAAAGGAGGCACTTCATGCGCTTGCACCAAAAGTGTTTTCCACGAACCAGTCCAAAGTCGTAATGATTACTCTTAGGGGAGTATCTCTCTCCTCTGACCTGACCTGGACCTTTGAGGGCTTTCAAAGCAAAACCTGTCTGGTTCGAGATCCAATTCCGTGCCGCCTGCCCCCGCCGCCTCAGGAGCGCTACTTTGCGAAGCTACTCGAATGCCAGTTTCTGAAGCTGTCAAAGTTTGGCAGCTGCGGAAGGACCCGGTTAGACCTGTTGCTCGCCGTCTTCGAGTTTTACTCGCTTCGTATCCGACGTTCCATTAGAAGTTTCCGTCGTAGAGTCTTGGAAGCAGCATGCACATGTCTTCCCCACTACACGAAGCTCCTGTTGTCACTACAAAAACATCTTGACACCTGCAGGAACTGCCCTCAGCTAAGAGCCCCCCAAACCCGTTCCGGGTTAGAGACCTTGAACTTGACAAAGCCGCTGAGATGGGAAGTGAGGCTCGCGAAGCCGAAGGTCGTTCGCCCAAAGGTGGTGCCCGTCGAGTTCGGCGTCCGCGAGCACCTTCCGCCTCATCTTTAGGGTGCAGCCTCTCACTTTCACAGCTTGCTTGTAGGCAATTTCAACTAGCATTTGAGTGTGCCGAGCTATCGCGTCGAGCAGGACGCCCGGTGTGAATAAAACTTGAAGAGCCCTACAGCAGGGTATGTTGGCGTCCAGCGTTTGGTTGTCGACACTCGTGCATGTCGAACAACCTATTGGACACCTAAGCCGAGACCTTGGAACTTTGGCTGCATGTGGAACAACAGCGTGCTTCTGTTCTCCGATCCAAACTAGAACGGCCTTGAAGATTCTGCCTTCCGCAGAGCCTACACAGACTACAAAGGAAGCTCTGAGCGCAGGAAGGACTAGACCGAGCAAGAACACATGTTTCGCCCTCACCGATGCTGAGAATTAAAGGTCCTCTAGGGCGTGAGGGCGGAGAAATCAGAAGTCGAATCCTCAAACCGAGGCAGTCGGCTTTCGGCCGCGCCTCTGAGAAACATCTCATGTCACGCCTCACTCGGATCTACGAGGCTCCGGCTTGGAGCTGTCAGGGCCTGGCGTATTATCCAGTATAGGACTTTTGATTTACAGTAGAAAGTCCTGGGCAACAACACAACATTTGGACGTCAAGGACGCTGGGAGCCTTGCAATTCTTAGAGGGGGTCCGGACCTGGACATCTTCGCCGAGCCGTTTGAAGAGTATCCCTGAAACCACGGGTCGATCGAATCTTGTCCTCCAGGCTTTTTGGTCGAAGCGTGGTCCAGGGCGCAACTAAACAGCGCTCGAAGCCCCTCGCTAGCTTCTTTGCCTGCTTGCTGGGTTTCCGGCTCTCAGCTTTGGACTTGGCCCAAAGGTTTTCAGCAAGAAGACGTGGCCCCAAATCGTTGGGCACGTTTCATTTTCTGGTGAGAAGGCTTTTGTCTGTCGAAATTAGTGGTAGCAGCTGTTGCGGTGATTATACCCATTCTCGTAGCAAACTGGGGATATTATGACCGTGGGTCCCTGCTCAAGATCTTACATTCGTGCCATGACCATTAATATCATTCTCAGGGTTAGCCATGAAACTCTTCCTCCACCAAACCCTCCGCACAGCAAGCCAAGAGACAGGCCAAGCTCGACGAAGAGCTGGAGCGCCAAGAATCCGAGCGCCGCCAGGTGCGGGCTGGATTGAATTCGATTCCTTCTTCGTGATCCTTCGTGCAGAAACTAATTACCAGTTGAGGTGTTTATGGGCGAGCCCGACTGTGGAACAAAACTTGCTTTCGGGATTCCAGGCGTCGCGAGATGTGTTTCAACCTCATTTAGGACCTGGTGGAGGGCTCATGTCGAAGCAGGGCATCAAGCATGACAGTCTGTGATGTTTCAAGTGACGCACGCAGGTCAGCTTGGCGACACAACATGGGTAAAATGTTGACAAGCACCTTGCTGCAAACAGGCACGCTGCTGCTATGATGATGTTGAGGACTCCATGATGTTCCTTGGCCGCAGGACAGGATTCATTTAGATCTCCGTAAGCTTTGCTGCATATGTGTTTTGCCAGCATGTTTTGTTTAGAAATCTGCTCTTCTTCTGCACTTACTCTAGTCCGTCTTTTTCCCTGCTGTTTTTGAGATGGCCCTGTAGAGCAGGTTTCCACGTTCAACCAGAGTTGCCTCTATACCCAGATAGAGAAGGTCGGTTCATGCACTTAGCACTGGTGCCGACAGTCGGCTCGATTGCAGGGTGTCAAGATGGAAGTCGGAGGGCCGGTGAGGCCAAGCAGCCCAAGCCCAAAGGTCCGTTGCCAACCTGAACGTCACACAGCAAGCCTTGCTTTGAGTACATCATCAGGCCATCTCCAGACCACGAAGTGCTGAAGTCCTCCCGGTCCCGAAGCTTTTATCGCTAACAACCGCATCGCAGCCCCGGTTCGATTCCCAATCTCACGCAAAGCAAGAGCTGCTTTCCCTTTTCAACAGCCGCATTAGGTCCGGCACTGCTCCTCCTGATCCGAGCCCGGTGACCTCGGATTGCGAAGCAGAAGAAGAAGCAGATTAGGTCAGGGGTTTGGTGGACTTGCCAAGCTTCAGCCTCAAGACTGATTACACATGCTTCAACTCTAGATGTGTATATAGATGTTACTTCTTGTTGGCATCGGTGAATCAGACCTCGTAAAGCTTGCTTGATGTTGCAGGTGCAGGCATTGAAAGGGGTTTCCGGGCCGTTAAGACATAGAATATCAATGAATGGTATCGTGACTCCTAGCATAATGATGAAGGTGTCGGGTTGTAGTCACACTAAATCTTGCATGGAGAATAAGTAGAGAGCAAGCAAGTCAACATCTAAGTGGCGGCAAGGGCTTGGGCCGGGCAACGTCTATTGCGGTTTCACGGATTTGCAACAAGTGAATCCGGGAGAGAGGGATTCTTCGATAATTTTGGGTTGTGCAGCTTTAGTAGGGGAATGCCCTGAACAACTTGGTTCCGAGTTCCGCGAGTTGCGAGTTTTACAGTTTAGCTTAGCTCTGTCGTGCAAGCCAAAGGCATGCACAGCACACGTTTCACCGGCCGTACAAGGAATGTATTTGGGAGCATCAAGACATCGGCGCGCCGAAGTTCTGAGCACTCAGGATCATTGAAGCTTTGACCTCTGTCGCGGAATGATTGACAGTTGGCCCGGGCAGGATCCGCAATCTGAAGAGGAGAATGACCGGAACTATTGGATGCCCACCTCGGAGGACTGCCTATATCAGCAAGAGGGTGGGGGGACGGTATGCGCATGGTACAGTGGAACTTCGGCTTGCAACACAAGCACGTAACGATACGGCGCAGTCATAGATGTGCAGAGACTTCCTTTTCTGGAGCTTTACTTTGGAGGAAGGCGGTGCACGGGGCGTTGAGGCTTAGAGTCTTAGAGTTCTTCGGGTCTGCCGAAAGCTTCGATGGGTGTCAACTGAGGACGTTCCTTGGCTCGGAAACCTTACTACTAACACGGGCCATGGGGGGGGTTCGTAGACATCCTGACGGTCTTTGTGCGCAGAGTCTTGCTTTTGAAGGGTTTGGGTGGCATGTCTACTGGAACTCCAGTATCGTGTATGTAAACTGACAGTGTGGATTTAATTGCATCAAGTTTTGAGGGGAACACGGTCGACAAGATGGATCGTCGTGAGAGGTAAGTGGTGCTGTCGTGGCGTTCGTTGCTGGCAATGTTATTCATCCATCACTGTTTCGCGTTAGCGATCACGTTTGCTGCTGCCGCCTTTGCTGGCGGTGTTGTGTGTGCATGCATCGTTGTCGTTGCCTTTTTGTTGGGGATGTTGTTCTTGCTGCGGTTCTTGCTGCCGTTCATACCAACCAGTATAATCATGATCATTACTCGGCCTTGGTCATGGTTGTTTTAGACCAGGATTCTTACCATTATTCGAGTCGCATTGTGTATGCTGGCCTGGAAGGTGGCAGGTTTATGGCCGAAGAGTCCAGGAAAGCTTTCGGTCTGAGTCGCGCGTTAACCATGGAAGTTTCAGATTTCGAGATGCGATCTTGATGCTCGAATATTCCGCCCCCGCCCAATGAAACACAGAATCGCCCTTAGCGCGGCATATCAAACTCCCTCTCTGAGGGGTCGGGCACAGGCTTTGTGATTCACACCTATTTGCCAAATATCTGACCCGGGTTTGTGCCAGGTTGTGCTTGCATGAGAGGGTTTAAACACGCCAGGAGCTGGCGATGATGGTACGCATGGTGGCTTTGCCATGGTTTCATGAGCTGCAGGTTCACTCATGGCAATCGGATGCCTGACTTGTGCTTGTCACTCACCTTTACATATATGCAAGGCAGCTCAGTAATCAGTCTTACACAAACCCATCTCTGTGACAGCATGCCCCACCCTCGAGACCGAAGAAGATCAACCTTGCAGTGCTTGCAGTGACATAGTTTGGCCGACATGCATTCACAGTCTTCTTTTTTGATGAGGCCGTGTAAGCACTCACAAATCACCCAGTAAATGCTCAGGACCACAAGAAGACACAAGAGCATCTTCACAGCTCCACGCCAGGGAGAGCTGCCCCACATTATGGGCGACCACTTCAACATGGTGGGCGCGCCCTGGGATTTCTCCTTCTCGCAAGCGCAAATGTACTGATACTTCTGAAAGGCTCCAGGGCATAGCCGTGTCTTCCACAGGCATGTTCAATGGCGAGTTGGGCAGCATAGAGTTATAATTCAGCGAAGTAATTATACGATGATTACAGGGTTCGAATGCTAGCGCATGCATTTTTTACAGCAGCAACCTACATATGTACACCAAGGTTTGTCACAAGAGAGGTCAAAACAGTCAATATATTCGGGCCACAAGCCCTAAACTCAGTGCAGCCTCGCCAGCTTTGTGCGAGTGTGAGAGTCGAAGCTTCCATTCTGCAGAGGTTTGCTCTTGATTTTGGGATCCGTGGTCTGCACTGTTCGCTTTGAGGACCCTCCCTGTCTACATTCAGCACAAAAACGAGAGAGAGAACCAGATAGAGAGAGAGCGAGAGAGAGAGAGGGAGCGGTTTATTTTCAGAGCTTAAGACTTGGGGCTGGGGTTCATGGAGCTGTACGGATGCTGAAACAGCCTTGGGGGATGTTTCGACTTCCAGGACGGGCTTTGTTGTTTTCGCTTGCGTGTTGTGGTAGATACTGCACGGTATGGCCCTGCTTACGCAGCATGTTGGAGCTTCGGGTGCCGGCACGAATGATTTTTAGTCGGTCTTATTCACAGCCTCGCTGCTGATCGCAGAGGCTCACAAAAGTCTCAATGTTCGTCGAAGGCTCTGTGACATCCAACAGCCTTTGTGTCACCGCGCGTCCCTGCAAGGGGCAGTTTAGAGCTTCGGGCACGGGAACCTGTCAAGTGTCCGAAGGAGTTCTTTTGCGACCTGAGGGCCAGATCCGCATCTGACACTCGGAGAATGCCCACGCGCACCCAAAGGGGTCGCAAGGTTGCACACCGATTTAGCGCAGGTACAGCAGGTACGGCGCAGAAATGCACAGACAAGGAGGTTAACGTTGTCGTTCACGTAGCACTCGCATGCTGTCGCATATGGTCACCTAAGCCTGGCCTTCTTCCAGGACAGGGTGCTCGATGATGTGATCGGATTGAATAACCCACGATGCGGACACGATGGCGGACCTTATCTCAAGGCTTAGCGTACCCGCGCCAGGCGCCACACATGAAAACACATGGATACACGCATGCATCCATGCATCCTCGCTACTTGCTGCCTTGCCAGCTTACGGCCTTCCTGTATAACCTACTACTTGCTTTGCTTACTTGATTACTGACTTACTTATACATTGAAACTCACACGCTCACACTCTACGAGCACCTACACGGATATCCGCGTAAACCATACCCATCTCTGCTGCATTACATGGGTTGGAGTCGTCCTATGAATCTGGGTTGCTGGATGCTGCATGTGCATCCTCATTGACGGCATTGGGCAGCTGCTTGGACGTCTCCAGCTCAACCAGCTGCAATGAGACGCACGAGAGCCGCGGGCAGTGTACCCGCCATGATCGATACGCGGAGACTCTTCTATGAACGCAGGGCGCGATACTCGCTTGGTTTTGCAATGCTGCCGCTTCTTCCGGCCCTGGTTCGACAGGCGCATCTTTGCTGCGCCGGTGCGGCGCTGCAGCGCCTGGCTTTCCCCGAAATTCCGGCAGATCGGCGCAAGTATTTGCTGCTCTGCACCCGGGGTCTCGAAGACCAAGCCGAGGCCCTGCTCCGAAGGAGCCTTGGGAGGGAAGTTCCAAGCTGGCGAATACCTCCGCCCCAAGAAGGGCCTTCGCGTCCGCGTGTTAGCGAAGGCCATGCAGCAGTCGGGAAGCTGGTTGTTGGGCTCAAAGATGGCGAGGACTTCCCTGCTAGAGGTATTCCTGGCATCATCCACATCTATGCCTTGGTGGATTCTGCCACGGGGCTTTCCGATGAAAAGGAAGCAGCCATGAATCAGCTTCTCACTTGGACGGCAGGCTTCGCTGCTGGGGACTGATTAGCATAGCCAGGCTACACAAATACACAAACAGCAACAGGGCCCTGTCGTCAACGCTTCATACGTGCGGGATATCAGGGATCGCGCTGTTCGTCTCGATGAATAGCGTTTCTCCTTGCGGTCAAGGTCAGGATCCATTTGCCCGGGGCTTGATGGGGGTTCTTGAACACAACCGGGCCGGGAGCAGTCTAATCGGAGGGGGTGTTAGTGAGCAGGGGCATTGGAAGTTGTGGCAAGTGGCCCATCTAATCGACGCATTTATTAGTACGGAACCGAGATAAGCAGAAGGCTCCGGAAGAGATCGACGGAGTTCAGTACAAAGTCGCGACCAAGACTTGGCCTTCTCTTCTCAGATACAAACAACGCCTGGCTCATGATTCTGTTCGTGTAAACGAATCTGGGGTATGGAGCGCTAGGCAGAAGTCAACAGGAGTGCTTGCAACGCTTTAGCCGAACTGTCCTTTTATGAGAACTTGGACACACAAATCAGACCCAAAGCCCCAGTAAGGCTGCAGACGGAAAACCTTCAGACGCGAAGCCTTCAGCCTAAGCCCTAAAGCCCAAAGACGAACTTCTCGGTACAGGTTTGGGCCCGGAGTTGCAGACGGCTGTCCGGCTGACACCTGCAAGCACGGCCACCGAAGCCACCTTCCGCGCTTCGGTGGTGCGAGACGGGGAGCACAACTTCACGTCCGAGGAGTGGGAAGATGGGTACTGCTTCGAGGGTGTACAGTACTTGTGGCGGTTTTGCAAAGTGAAATTGACCCTCCATCTCCCGGGTTGGGTTTGTCCCAGTCCTGGTCTCCCCACTATCACACATCAGCATCTTGGTTCCTAGCGCGGAAGGGACCTCGACGACAAGGCTTCTGTTGTTGGTGTGCTGCTCTTTCCACCTGTAGAGTCGCTGAGAACCTTGCGAACATTGTCTCAGAGTACCGGGCACAGTATCCAAGGAGAAAACCTGAGGTAACTGACCCAGAAACCCCAGCTTCGCGCAAAGCTTGTGAGGAGGCCATGCCGGCGGTGGGCGGCGGCGTTGGGATGGCTATGCCGTGGAAGGCTTTTGGTGTACATGTATGTGGTTCGAGTTAATGCCAATGTAGGAGATCGGGCGCGCGGGGTTTTTGTCTATTCAGTTTGGAATGTCTAATGTGTACGTAGATGTAGCTTTGTAGGGGCAGAAACATTCGCTGAGCTTTGCAATGTCGTGACACCGTGTGGTCTTGGGCCATTCCGGGCTACTGTACCATCCTTCTACCTATCCGGAAAAGATTTGACGCAGAGGGAACTTGGTAAGACTTGATTTTTGAGACATAGACTTCAAGACCTGGATGATGCAGGCTATACTTCGTAAGATGCGAAAGAACGGCTCAATATTTGCGAGCCTGTGCGTTAAATGTCAATGACGCTTCGAAGTCACGCTGCGAAATGGTGTTCATGATGCGTTCTACTGCTAGAGTCGTGCCCACCCAGCAAAAGCAAACCAATCTCAAGACTTCATGGATACTTGTACGAACTCAGGCCATCACCGCGACTACAGCAACGCCTCCCAGACTCCAAAGTTTGTGATTTGCATAAATCCCTAACCAGGTTACGGACCTTATCAGTCCCTCTCTGCCCCTTCGTATTTTCCGGACAGTCCCCCCGTGAATATCTGTTGCTTCCCGAGTAGTAGGAAAAGGGGCGAAAGCTTGAGGCTTAGAGTTTGAGCCGAGCCAGCGATCGCGATCTAACAATGCTTGAGACAGTTGAACTCCTCCTTTGTTGCCTTTGGCCGTAAACCTAAACGATCTAAGCTAGTCCATTGTGGATGTTAAGTCATTCAGGGCAAAGCCTACAATATTACAATCATGACATCTTCCGAAGGTCAACCTGAAAACCTACGACATCGAGGTCACGGCGATCATCCACCGCGACACTGTGGCTAAGTTGCTACGTGATTTTCGTTGGCGTTCTCGGGCTGCTAACACTGGCAGCTGACGCTCATACGTTATTCCCACAGGTTGCATCAGGTTGTTGAACAAACCAGCCAGCAAAGTAAGCCAGCTCGGCACCGAGACATCAGGGTTCGCTTGGTGTTCGCTTGTTGCCCTCATGATGGCGATTTAGCGGACTTAGACTACACCAGGTGGTCTTGGGACTCTCCTGTGCGCAGCTTGGGAAGTCACGCCGAGGCATCGAGACTTCTTCCGTTTTGAATGTGTTATGCAGAAGTTCACGTTGCTTTCGCTGTTATGATTTACAGAGTTCTTCGGATCGGGGCCAAGCTGTTTCTATTTTTGAGGTGTGCTCTCGAAGAAGGCAATTGTTGGGCTGGTTCGTTTCGGGGAGACGGGCGGAGCCAGAAACAAAGATCGGGATGTAAGTAACGGGAGCACCTAAAGCAAACATGCAACATTGATATTATACACCTGCCACCCACGCAGAGAGCGAGAGAGAGAGAGACAGCGAATCCCAGCGGAGAGCGGGAACTGCCCGTTCTCCATGCCCCAGAGCACAGCAAAGCAAAGCGACAGAGAGAGAGAGAGAGAGAGATCAAGATCAAGAGAGAATGGCAGAGATGTGCATGTGCTTGCCACGTACATATACAAAAGGTTTTCTAGCATGCGCAAAACTTTTGTTTCGGGCATGTGCCGCGGTCGCTCGTGGTCTTTGTGAGATCTGTTTGTGTGAGTGAGATGGTGAAGATGCGAGGCGTACGTACTGCGCGATTATACGAAGACGGGGACGGCAGCAGAACGCCAGGAGTTTGGGTTGTACGCAGCATCCTAACAAAGCAGCATGTTGAAAGGCTGTATTGGTCCTTACAAGCGTTTGCGAGCCTTGCACCTCGCGGCTCCAAGCAGGTGCCACGCAACCATCAAAGCTGCCCCGTGAGCAGCGGCCGTGGCACCTCTCTGATGCGAGGCATCTGCGCTTCTCCACCGCGCGCTTGCTGCTAGCGCCTCAGCTCAGTTTGGTTCCCATTTCTGGACTTGGCCGCAAGGCAGGCTTCGGAATCGCAATATATCGCTTGTTGCAGTTCTCCGAACCGTGAGAGCTGTAGTGTTCTGTGGTCCCAGCCTAGTACCATGATGGATCAAGCATCGTATGTGCTTCTCTTTGACATGGGTCGAAACCTGCCCACATCAGAGGCAAGACTACGAAGATATGCCAGGTCCGTACAGGTGTGATGATGATGAATCTTCAGCTCCCCGAAACAATCCCTCCGTTTCTGCCTGCGAATGCATTTGCAAATCTATAGGTGGTTCGTGCCCCATCCTCAGGGCCTGCTTACTCTTTGGATGAGTTGATCTTCAAGGAATTCTCAGACTTCATCAGTCGTGGTGTTGTGAGCATGTGGTAAGTTCTTGTCGTTTGTTTATATGCAATTACAATAATTAACATCCGCTCAATCATGTATGGACACGCATAATTACTTAGAGGCGTGCTCAACTTGTCATACAAGTTTATTCTGTATTAAGAACGACCAACCGTTAGCCGCAAGCACTTCATGCAACGACCAAAGGAGTTGGCAGAAGTATCTTCTGGAGATCGGTTGCTGGACCTTTGCGGCGGAAACTTGACCGCATAAGTTAATAAGGAGAGTGTGGGGCTCCGATGCTGATGCAGGAAGTGATGTCCAATCTGAGGATGAACTATAGTTCTGGCTTGAGTGTTTCTCAGTTTGGGGTGCCCGGAATTTCATGGTTCAGGGTTTTGCATCTTTCGAGGGGGAGGTGCCTTGAATCGACTCAACCCAATGGGATGTTGGGCCTTTGCTTGCGAGACACCTCAGAAAGACAGATCGAAAGACTGCGTCAGATCCTATCCCAGCCTTTTTGGACCTCTGAGCGGATCCTTCAAACATGAACCCCTACATTGCGACGGTCTTTCTCGATCATGTTGAATCATGAAACCTGCGTGCTTTTTGCATGCTGCTTGGTGCTCAAGGCATGGGTACCATTGCGCTAGAGGCCGCTTGCTGCTTTCCTGACCTTCGGGCCGTGTCTGCTGACGCTCCTTGGGCTTCACCGTCCAGGCAACTGCACTGCTGTATAGGATTCTCAGCAGTCTTCACATGGCACCCAGTCGAGACCCTCCGGTTTTGTGAGCTTCTCGCAGGCTTAGTTGTGGCAGTTGTAGCCTGACCCCGAAAGGCCCATATGTGCGGTTTTGATCTTATGGGTCATCTGTGTTCTGTAGACAGCCGCCCGCGAGCCCAAGGTGAGCCAGAGGGCCTGCCAGCGTGCCGAGGCCAATGTGGCTGCAGCTCGCTCCCTGGGGGTCCTGGGGCCTGGCTCAACAGTCGAAGTCTTAGTGAAGTGCCTTGGGAGAAAAAGAAAAACGGGGTGTGGTGGGGCTTTGTTGGTATGTAGACCGCGTTGGTGTTTTTCTTCGGCTTTGACGGGTGCGCAGCTTCGGTAAGTGTACATGACGCGGTTTAAGTTTAAGAAGCGCTTGCCAGTTGCCGTCAACGACTGCGGTTCGGTTTGCTGCTGGGATCGTGTGCAGTGCTTTGGAAATTGCTTGTTTGAGTAGCTTCGGGAGACGCCGCTGTTCAGGATGTCAGATGCGAATAGATATACAAGAGATCTAATGCGACTCACTGGATTCAACGTGGCTTTGTGCAAGGGGGGTGTCGGGCTGGACGCGGTCATCGCAACAGTTCGACGTGGTGGTCTCAGAGCTTCCCTTCGGCGTGAGCATCTCAATACTGGACTCTAATGTGCTCCCCGGCTCGCATTTCTGCAAGTGGCGCAGGTCTAATGCTCTAGTGCTTTTTTGAGGCACACGGGGGTCAAGGTTTCGTTTGAGCCCTAGCACCTGCATGTGCACGTACTTTCAGTCAGTGCTGAAACCTAAATGAGCCCGAAGAACCCGCACCCCACCCCGAACTCGAAGTGCACAGGCTTCTTACTGCGCTCCAGCGCGTGGTCCGCCCGGGTGGTCGTGTGGTGCTCATCGCCCCGTGCTCCGAATCGCCAAGCTGCCCAGCTCAAGACAAGCAGACAGTTTTCTATTTTGTGCGGAAGTTCACCTAGTCCCAGTTCGAGAGATTGATTAAGGCATTGGGCATTGGGGATCAGATTCGCAAATGCTTGGCCGTGTTATGTCCCACATGTCTGCTCGATCTTTCCTAGTTTAGGGATGTTTCGGAGCTTGCTCGCAATTCAAGGTCACAGCTACATCTCTACAATCCGCAGACACAACTTGCATGGCTTAACTAGGAAGACAGGATCGTCTATCGCGGATCAATCACTTGAGCTTCGGGTTGCAGCGCAGATCGTTCCAGTCTCGAACCTACATGCTCTGTACCATCGGGTCAGGCATCGAACAGCACACGCTCAGCGACACATGGTGCGAGTACCGACGATGCGATGGAAACGTGGGTGGCACTTCTGTGCACATCCTCTCCTTTCGGCGCGCCGACGGTGCATTATCTGGAAAAGTGGAAAAGCAAGGGCCGCCCTGTCAAGCTCCATCGCGCGCTTCCAACACACATTCAGCACTGCAGCCATAAAGAACCACGGAGAACTGCAGGGTTGGCGGGGGAAGCTGTAGCATGCTAGGGTGCTAGGAACATCTAAGCATCCGATCCACAAGCAAGAAACCCTCAGGATATGGCTGGCCCAAACAATCGCACCGTTCTCGAGGAACATGTGCCGTTCAAGCTGGTGAGTCCGACTCTCCTGGTTTTGCTGTCCTTCTCTTCTCTATCTTCGCTTGCCTCTTACACTTGCTCCTTTTGTTTGCTGTCTTGGGGCGAACATGGATCCAAGATCGAACAGATGAGGAGACACTTGTTGTGGACGTGGCTCTGCTGTGCAGCCTGCCAGATGGAAGCAAAAGTGACAAGTCATGCTTTCAAAAGCACGGAAGTGGGCATTTCAAAGTACTTCGGGCACTTTGGATACCTAGCAAGTCAACCTGTATGATACACGTAGCTGCTCAAAGCAGGTTTGTTGCGAGCAGTTCTTCTCGTCACGATTGGCACAGACACTGCTAGTAGACCTCCAAGTCCTAAGTGGAAGAAGCATTCGTTCGCTGAAAGTCGAACTGTTCGGAGCTGATGGCACTCGCCCCTGAGCCAGCAGCAGTGGCCGCTTGGCATGATGTCGGCTTTTCTTGGATCAGCACGGTCGGTTCGCACACTGGGAATGCTGTGCTGCCAGAGTTGGTCTGGCGCCAGGATGTAGTTGCTGCAGCATGTTTTTGAGTTACTTTCTGACCCGTAGTGCAACGGTCAAGGAAAGACTGCACTTGAAACACTGGGAATCGGGTAGAGAAGACAGTCATGCTTGTAACGGACTGACAAAGAAGCCCAAGCTTGGGGTTTGTGAATTTGGGAGCCTGTGGTGAAAGAGCTGAATCCGCTGGCTTTCTGCGGTGAACGCATTTCAGGGAATCGTTTGCAGCTGCTTGAACGGAGTTCCGTGTCTGCCGACCTGTACACCCTCAGCCTGGCAGAAGCCAAAGAAAGAGACTTTACACCGGTTTTCGGGACTTCCGAAGCGATTGGGTTCGCGTGCCCAGGAGCGGATCCTTGGGGGTTTGCACGCCGTGACCTCAGATTCTGGGAGTGTGGCTTCGCTACGATGTTCAAGCTCCTTGCAAGCCTTGCACCACACCAAGCTTCAGCTTCTCCGGCTGAAGGCTCATAAGGCTCTGATGACGCACACACACACACACCGCCAATGTTTTTCCCTGGTTGAACTTGCTGCTTCAGCAACGGTCTGCCGCTTCAAATTCATTTTTTCGCCCGCTTCATTGCAATCTGTATCGGCAGAAAGCCAGGAGTGGAGAGACGTGCAGGGTGTGATCCGCACCATCTTTCAGGCATGATGCTTTATGAGAGAGAGGTGGTGAGCCAGGGTCATTCTAGGAAATCGGATCCAAAGGTGTTTCTGTGTGCAGAGGACGAACTTGAAAGAGTTTTTGTAGTCCATCGTGAGAGCCGGAGGTATCGTGTAATCTTAGTCATCGCCAGCGAGCCCAGCACCAGTCATGCCAGTCAAGACTTCGTTTACTGCAACCTGTGGCAAAGGCTTTCGCGAGTCACTACTCCAAGTAAGTTTAGGCCACGGGGGTCATAGGGCGCGTGCAGTATCGACACGAGCTTCATGAACAACCGCCACATTATCTGCGCTTGTGTGCCAGGCTCTGTGCGACGTGGCACATGCACAAAGCAATGCAGTGCGCGAAGCATGGCCCCTACCGGACTCTGTGCATTCTTGGAGTGTTTGGGCGGGATCTCAGGGACTAGTATGAGTACTGAATCGATGCTTGGCAGACCTCGGCGTGGAGCCAGCGTTTCAGAGCCTGACGAGTTTGAATTGTTTTCAGAAGCCAACAACATCTAGCAATCATGGCATGCCACTGTTTGATACTGGTTCTTCGCTGCACATTGTGCTCAGGATATCTTCAAGAACATGTTTACGCAACCGAAGCAACCATGAACATTTTGCTGCTGATTTGGCGAACCCAGGCGGCACATTCATTGCATGCATCATTGATCGTCATGCTGGTATAGTATTTGCAGGCCAGCCACGGATCATCAGCATCAAGGTAGGTCTGAAAAAGCTTTTTGCATCTATGCATCGTCATCAGAAATATTTCCAGAAATATTTTGGAGCAAATGATGCCGATGATGCGTGCCTGTCTGGTTTGCGGACACTTTGTTAACAAAAATCTAGCAACTTATGGATCAGCACCATTTGTTCCAGGGTTGTTCGAGTGTTGTTCGTAAAACCCTGCAACTTTCAATGACCTTGCTTAGAGGTGTTTGGAAGCGCCACACAACATCTGCATACGTTGCTTTTAATTTTTGCCTGCGAAGTTTCCAAAAACCAAGCCGGCGACGCACCATCAGCATCGTTTGCTCCAGGGTTTTGCTGCAAAGTTTCCAAAGATCAAGCCAGCCACGCATCGTCAGCATGCTTTGCTCCATGTTTTTGTTGAAGAAGTTTCCGAAAATGAGGCCAGGCATCATCAGCATCATTTGTTCCAAGGCTTGTCTGGAAAGTTTTCACGAACGAGGATAGCCAGGCATCATCAGCATCATTTGCTCCAGGGTATTTTTTTGCAAAGTTTCCAAAGACCAAGCCAGGCTTGTGTCATAAGCATTATTTGCTTCAAAGGTTTGCTGGTAAGTTTTCATTGATCAGGAAATCCACGCATCATCATCGTTTTCTCAAGGGGTTCTCTGCAAGGTTTCAAATACCATTGCTCCAGGGTTTTTTGCAAGGTCTAACCACCAAGCCAGGCTCGCATCATCAGCATCATTTGCTCCGAGGCCTGCTTGGAAAGTTTTTACTGACGAGGACAGCCAATCATCATGGAAAGTTGTCATTGGCCAGGAAATCAACGCATCATCAGCATCAGTTGCCCATTATCGTCTTGGAAAGGTTCCAAAATGAAGGCCAGCCACGCAAAATCAGTATCAGTTGGGCATCAATTGCTCCTTGCAAGGCTTGTCTGGAAAGGTTTCACTGACCAGGACAGCCAAGCATCATCAGTATCATGCGCAACCGCACATCATAAGCATCATGCTCAGTCGAGGCGATCCATCATGAGTTTCATTAGCTCCAAAGTTTTCATGGAATAGATGCGAGTACAATGCCAGTCATGTAGCATCAGCATCAGTTGCTCCAAAGTGTTCAGCCCAAGCAATGAATGCATCATCAGTCTCATTAGCCCCAAAGTTTTGATGGAGAGAATGCGTCAGTTGCTCCAAGGCATGTCTTGAACAATTCAGTGCAATCAACCACCGCCAGCCACGCACCATCAGCATCAGTACTGCAAGGTGTTCTGTCGAAGTTTACACAGAATCGGCCAGCCACATGTCCTGAGCATCAATTGGCTCCAAGGTTTTTCTGAAAAGCATGTTAGACCAAACGATGCATCATTGCTTTATTATTGGCACAAGGGATTTCTGCGCAGCTTCCAACGACCCGGCAAGCCTCGCTTCGTAAGCCTCAATTGCTCCCAGATGTTTCTGTAAAGTTTCCCCAGACCAGGCCTGGCGCGCACCATTTGCTGAAAGTCTGACGAGGACAGCCAAGCATCATCAGCATCATTGGCTCCAAGGCTTTTTCGGCGAGTTTTCGTTGACCGAGACAGCCAAGCATCATGAGCATCATTTGCTCCAGTGTCTTCTTGGAGAGCTTTCAAAAACCAGGCCAGCCACGCATCATCAGCATCATTTGGTCCAGGGCCTGTTTGGAAAGTTTTCACGGGCCGGGACAGCCAAACATCATGGGCAGTGTTTGCTTCAGGGTCTTCTTGGAAAGCCTCCAAAACCATGCCAGCCACGCGTCATATTGAAGGGTGTTGTCTTCACCGAAAAACAAGCCGCGCATCATCAGCATCACTTGCTAAAGAGTTTGCTTTCAAGTTTCCCCAAACTCAAGCGCAAAGCCAGCCACGCACTGTCGAAGTTTACACAGAATCGGCCAGCCACATGTCCTGAGCATCAATTGGCTCCAAGGTTTTTCTGAAAAGCATGTTAGACCAAACGACGCACACATCAGCAGCATCATTGCTTTATTATTGGCACGAGGGATTTTCTGCGCAGCTTCCAACGACTCGGCAAGCCTCGCTTCTTAAGCCTCGATTGCTCCCAGATGTTTCTGTAAAGTTTCCCCCGACCAGGCCTGGCTCGCACCATTTGCTGAAAGTCTGACGAGGACAGCCAAGCATCATCAGCATCATTTGCTCCAAGGCTTTTTCGGCGAGTTTTCATTGACCAAGACAGCCAAGCATCATGAGCATCATTTGCTCCAGTGTCTTCTTGGAGAGCTTTCAAAAACCAGGCCAGCCACGCATCATCAGCATCATTTGGTCCAGGGCCTGCTTGGAAAGTTTTCACGGGCCGGGACAGCCAAGCATCATGGGCATCATTTGCTCCAGGGTCTTCTTGGAAAGCCTCCAAAACCATGCCAGCCATGCGTCATATTGAAAGGTGTTGTCTTCACTGAAAAACAAGCCGCGCATCATATTGACCAGGACAGGCGTGCATCATCGGCATCATTTGCTCCAGGGTTTTGCTGCAATGATTGCAAAGACAATGTCAGCCGCGCATCATCAGCATCGTCAGCTGCACATCATCAGCATCATTTGCTCCCAGGCCTGTCTGGATAGTTTTGCTTGACCAGGACAGCCAAGCATCATCAGCATCATTTGCTCCAGGGTTTTGCTGCAATCATTCCAAAGACCATGTCAGCCGCGCATCATCAGCATCGTTTGCTCCAAGGCTTGTTTGATTAGTTTTGATTGACCAGGACAGCCGAGCATCATCAGCATGAATTGCTCCAGGGTTTTGCTGCAATGATTGCAAAGACCATGTCAGCCTCGCATCATCAGCATCATTTGCTCCAAGGCTTGTCTGAATANGGACAGCCGAGCATCATCAGCATGAATTGCTCCAGGGTTTTGCTGCAATGATTGCAAAGACCATGTCAGCCTCGCATCATCAGCATCATTTGCTCCAAGGCTTGTCTGAATAGTTTTGACTGACCTGGACAGCCAAGCATCATCAGCATCATTTGCTCCAGGGTTTTGCTGCAATGATTCCAAAGAGCATGTCAGCCGCGCATGATCAGCATGTTTTTATTGACCAGGACAGCCAAGCATCATCAGCATCATTTGCTCCAGGGATTTTCAGGGTTCTGCTTTAATGATTCCAAAGACCATGTCAGCCGCGCATCATCAGCATTATTTGCTCCAAGGCTTGTTAGACTAGTTTGTATTGACCAGGACAGCCAAGCATCATCAGCATCATTTGCTCCAAGGCTTGTCTGAATAGTTTTGATTGACCAGGACAGCCAAGCATCATCAGCATCATTTGCTCCAGGGTTTTGCTGCAATGATTCCAAAGACCATGTCAGCTGCGCATCATCCGCATCATTTGCACCAAGGCTTGTCTGAATAGTTTCTCTTGACCAGGATAGGCGTTCATCAGCATCATTTGCTCCAAAATTTTGCTACAATGATTCCAAAAACCATGTCAGCCGCGCATCATCAGCATCATTTACTCCAAGGCTTGTTTGAATAGTTTCTCTTGACCAGGACAGCCGAGCATCATCAGCATGAATTGCTCCAGGGTTTTGCTGCAATGATTGCAAAGACCATGTCAGCCTCGCATCATCAGCATCATTTGCTCCAAGGCTTGTCTGAATANGGACAGCCGAGCATCATCAGCATGAATTGCTCCAGGGTTTTGCTGCAATGATTGCAAAGACCATGTCAGCCTCGCATCATCAGCATCATTTGCTCCAAGGCTTGTCTGAATAGTTTTGATTGACCAGGACAGCCAAGCATCATCAACATCATCCGAAGGTTTCTCTGTCCTGAGTACATGAGAATGGAAACAAACGTTTGCTGTCGAAGCCGCAAAGAGAACCAAGCAAGCCTATCGTTTTTGTGATTGCCTTCCGACATTCCCGTTCTTTGTGACAACTTCGCTATTGATCGTAACTCATGTTTGTGGAATGCTTCAGATTTGATTATAGCGTACCTTTGAATTCCTCCTGATTTAGACCCCAAACCTACGTAACCCCAACCACATAATAGGCCCTGGAAGCCGTAAACTTTGACCGAAGCAGAGATAGTGCAAAGCAGCGCAGGGCAAAGCTAGGCTCTGACATGAGTGCTGCAAGCTTGAAGGTTGAGCGAAGAACGGGCGAGATGCAAGAGGAGTTGATTGCCGGCCTTGGCCGGAAGGCACCAAGCAACATGTAATGCTGGATTGCTACTCTCTGCCGCAAAAGATGTTTAGCAGCGTCAACACGATCAGTTCGAAAGCAGTCATCGTGGCTGGTCATGGCCTATGGTGTCGCATAGTTGTATTTTGTTTTGGCGGTGATGGAAGTTGCTTTCCCTTGTCTTGGCCCTAGACATCTTGGATGTCTTCCTAAACACCCGGACCCTTTGAACCCCAAAGAACCATTGCACATGTCGAAGAACCCGTGCAAAAGGCTATCAACTCTGCAAAAAAGACACCGTAAACTTTTCACCTTCTGCGAGGCCCAAACCCAACCGGCGAATTTTGCCATCCAGAGGCAGACTTGTCGGATCTACGCGACACTCAGGCCTCCCAGGCCGAAGAGGCCCGATTTTCCCTCGCTGCCAGCTTTGGTCTTCAATTGTCCTTCTCGTAGGCAGGGTATGCTTAAAAGACACCAGAGAGTTTTGTGCCAATTCTGTATGCCTCACAAGCACCTTACCCCACAGATGCTGGCAAGATCTGCGCATGTCATACTGTGATGGGGTGTGAAAGGGTTGGTCGGAACCCTAAGCCCTGGAGGACTCCAGATTCTAGCTTGATGTCTACTAGGTCTACACGTTGGTTGCATTCGCCCTCTGCCATCTGTGCTTCAGACGCAATGCCTCGCCGAGACGCAGCGGCATGCAAACGAGGAGGTCCAGGCATCAACGAAAGACTCCGAAAGACATGGTTTCAGAATTAGGTTCGGGCTTGTGAGGAGTCGTTCAGATGGAAGTGTTAATTCGTTGAGTGGAGAGAGTCGTGTGAGAGAAAAGGATACGAAGAAGCGTAAGGTGAACCCTTTCAAGTGCATTGCCGAGTTGAAAGTCCATCTTCGAGTTTATCTACTTTGTTCCTGATCCTTGTGGCTCTGCCGGGGCCCACTTCCACTGCGACCCGTTTTTCCCAGCACTCGCATCCTGCAATTTGTTGGAAATGATGGTAAGTGCGAATGAACGTGATGTTTGCAATAAAACATGTGGGGTCTGTAGCCTTCAAGAGTCTGACTAAGCATCGAAGGCTGTGTATGTAGAAACAACAGCGGCAAGTCAGAACATAGCATACTGTAGGCCTCCATGCAAAGGGCAGTAGATCGAGCTAGGGTTGGTAGTAGTAGTAGTAGTAGCAGCAGTAGTAGCAGCAGCAGGAGGAGGAGTAGTAGTAGTAGCAGCAGCAGCAGGAGTGGTAGTAGTAGTAGTAGTAGTCGTAGTCGCAGTCGTAGTCGCAGTCGCAGTCGTAGTCGCAGTTGCAGTCGTTGTTGTTGATTGTTGATTGTTGTTGATTGTGATTTTGGTTGCTGTCGCTGTCGCTGTTGCTGTTGTGGTTGTGGTTGTTTTTGTGGTTATGGTTGTTGTTCTTGTTGTTGTCATTTTTGTTGTTGTTGGTTGTTGTTGTGGTTGTGGTTGCGTTGTGGTGATTGTGGTTATTGTCGTGGTTGCTGTTGGTTGTGGTTGTGGCTGGTTGTTGGTTGATGGTTGTTGGTTGTTGGTGGTTATCGTTGTGGTTTTTGGTCGTGTTGGTGTCGGTTCCGGTGCCGGTGCTGGTGCTGGTGCTGGTGTTGTTGTGTTGGTTGTGGTGGTTGTGGTGGTTGTGGTTGCGGTTGTTGTGCTTGTGGTGCTGGTGCCTGGTGCTGGTGCTTGTGGTTGGTTGGTTGGTTGGTTGTTGCTGCTGGTGGCGTTGGTGGCATTGTTGTCGGAGTCGGACGGGGAGGGAGTGGCTTACGCGTGTCCGCACCCGCCCGCGTGGTTTTTGCCGTACAAGAACTGGTTGGAAGATCAGAAGCATCTTCTGAAATAGTCACGTAAGTAGAGTAAGTAGAAGCCTATGGAGCTAGAGCCGCGAGTTATGGCAAGCCATGTGGGAGCCGCCCAACCTGAAGTTTACCAGAGGCCCTTCGTGCTGCTATCGTGGATCTCCGTGCAGCCATCGAGAAGCCAAGGACTTGGCATGCCAGGGACATTTGGCATTCTGCAGGTGCATCCACGAGGGCATGTCAAGTCCAGGCGGAGGAGCGCCAGCACCAGCTTTCCACAAGCCCCTCTATAGTACGACGGATCTTATAGTCTCGGAACCAGCCCTCCACCTTCATGCTCAGACCTTCAGAGCTTGCCTAAGGCAGCGTGCGGATGTACAGCAGTGGCGAGCTGGATTTGAGGCTGGATTTCCAAAGTGTTCAGGGTTTCATTCTGATGTTCTATCTTTTTCTCAAGTCCTATGGGTCGAAGCTACATGAGTTTGATGGCTTAGAAAGTGTGACTGGATACCAGGTTCGGTTCGGTTGTCAGTCACCCGCTCCTGGCACCCGGCACAATCGTCAGAATGCATTCTGTTTGAACACCTCATGAAGACAAGCAGACAAGCAGGCAGCTTCAGCCCAACGGCCCTTTTCAGCCTCGACCCACGGACTTAAACTCCTGACTCCCGGGACCTGGTCCCCACCACCCACTGCTGTCTTGGAGTCTATCTGGGACCGCCGGAGCCATGAGCTCGAAACTCTGAACCCACCGCCGTGACCACACCGATAGACCTCCGCTGGACTCGTCCGAGTTGTGAGAGTGTAAACCCACCGCCGTTGCATGGCGAACCCGATCCGCAAAAGAAAGACTAGGTTGAATAGATCCTAAGCAGACAATGACCAACAGTCTCAATCCCGAAAGACCCGAGTCCTGTCCTGTTGTCGTTTGCCCAGCAGGTTCGTCGCGAGACTCAAACTAATGTCGGGCAAAGCTCTGAGCATGCAAATCCTCGACACTTACTCAGAACCCACGTTTGCGATTTCTAGACAGCAATCGTGTGAACCGTGCGGCCGAGGTGTGCGTGTACCTAAAGTCTAAAGTTACCTTTTGCTGGTTGTTTGACGATGCTTCCAATGCTTACACTGGTCTGGAGGGTCCCGGATTTCAAGCTCCACTACACCCAGAGGCCTGGGGAGTCTCATAGGCTTACCACCCTGTTCTCATACTCTGAGCCTCTAAGCCCAAGGCAGAATTGCAGTCCCGATCCACGCTGGGACTTCAAGATCTAGAGCCACTAATTACACCGGAACTGTGCACCGAAACTACAGTGGAGACTTAGACACGCAGACCCACTAGAGGCTCAGGTGACCCGGCAAGCAAACGGTAGTCTTGCAAATGTTCTAGAACCTTCACATCCTCTAAGTGAAGAAATGGATAAACTCTAGCTAAACTTTCAATAAGCAGGCCGGCCTCGCTCATGAGGTTCGCTGCCGGGGGCGTGTTTTGGGGGGGGGGGGGTTTGGGGTTTTTTGGGGGTTTTTGGGTTTGGGGTAAGGGTTTTGGGTTGGGGGAGGGGTTGCGTGGTTTTTGAGCTCGCATGGATAAGGTTCCAGTGTGTCGGTGGTNGGGGGGTTTGTGGATATTTGGGGGTTTTTGGGCTTGCGGTAAGGGTTTTGGGTTAGGCGAAGGGTTGCTGTGCTTTTGAGCTCGCATGGATAAGGTTCCAGTGTGATCGTGGTTACGCCACTCCTTTCGGTCTTGTTCAGAGAGAGAGAGAGCTTGAAAAGTGTTTTCGAGTCGGGTTGAACGTTCGACAAGGAGACTGCGGGCTTCGCAGCATTTCTCTGCAAATGTGTGCTGCAGTGGTTTGCCAGCCATACTTACAGTCACTATGACTCTGGTGAGCGAAACCGTGCTTTCGGTCTGCAGTACTGAGCCTTGCATGTAGTTTCCGAGAGGCTGCAGCGACTATTATTTCTGGGCCAGACTCACATTGGACCACCTCGCATGTCCAGCCAGAGAAGTCGAAGCTCAAGATACCAACAGCAGATGCATATGAGCAAGCTCGGGAAATTCAACTGGACCTGGCAGCCACCCAAAGACTCCCTGTTCGCCCGTTTACATCTGTGTTGGAACAGCTTATGCGGAGTCGTAAGGTGCAGGCCATCCAACAGGAGATGAAGGAGCCGCATGTCGCATGTCGCATGTCATGGCTGAGGGTGCAAGTTTACAGGTAGAACGTGGCTTGGAAAGTTGCGAAGGATGCCTTGCTCACAAGCAGAGTCAGCAGTCGTCCACATGGCTGTGCAAACTGGTAAAACGTTTTGTTTGTCCTTCAGTTCACCAAAAGCCTTAAAGGCTTGACACATAGCTTTGATTGGGCTCCACTGTCAGATCTTCGGACAGAACATTTGTTTAGGTTTGAGGGTGGGTGGAATATTCTGGACGAGTCCGCACATCTCTCATAGCTGTAAATCAAAGCTCCCACATATCATTCACCAAAGAGAGTCGCTATGCTTGTTCGGAATGGTTCAGACAGTAAGGGTTTGGTGACTCAGGACTGCGAAGCCTGGGTTGAAGGATATGCCTTGCCCATGAAAGCACCGCCAGTCGATGGAAGTTATGCTGATCCCTCCTGCGTCCTATGGATTCCGACAGTGTAGTTTAGCAAGACAACACGCAGGAGCTGGCCGCATCCGCGGAGGTGCTCTCAGCATGTCATGATCATGGAGGGGAGCTGCATCGCTCAGTAGTCTTGAAGCCATGGAGTAGTCATCGAGATAGAATGCTCTGAATCCGGAGTCCTCAATGTTCGGACTTGCTTTTGAATTTGTTCCAGGCGTTCAGAGACTTAGAGAGCTGTATGGAGTAAAGCTCGGGATGGTGCTAAGGCTGCTAAGTGCTAGCACATGGAGCCTTTGCCGCATTGAGCAGCTTGGGCAGGGGACATGTGGTTGTTGTCGATTTTCTTGAGTTTATGATAGAGATTGCAGCTGGACTGTCGCTGGTGAAAGTGTGTGTGCAGTTCAGAATGCCGATAGCCTTGAGTTGAAGGCAACCTTCTGAGGAGCGCGATCTTGATGATGCAATCATAGCTTGCTCGCAGCTCCGGGTGGGACACCAGGTCTGACTGACTCGAAGAATAAGAGCTGCCAGCCTCGTATGGAGCCAGCGCACAGGCATGAGATTCATCCCATGAGATCCACAACACCATTGAAACTTGCGGAGCTCATTCATGCTCGAGTCCAACCTAGACCAAGGCACTTCATGACCCTGGCAGGTCCCGGCAGTCGTAAGTTCGTAATCTACAAAATAGTCATTGCCTGGCGAACGTTCCGGCCATGCAAGCGGCATACGCTGCGTAGCGGCCCGGCCTTTGCCGCAATCTGAACCCATGCCGGTTCCATCGACTACAACCAAGGCTGCACTTCGACAGCAGGCATTTCACTGCTCCTTTGCTTTTGCCTAACACGGCTCACCACGCTATACTGTAGTACAAGACCGCAAAGAGGCTACCGACCAGCTGCAGTGTTCAGTTTTTTCAGTTTTCGGGTTTGTCAAAAGCCATCACGTCGACAGCTTGCCATGGTAACCTACTAAGTAGACAGGCGATTCGATTCCGAAGCTTGGATGCCAGGGGTCGTTGGATCAGAACATGTGCCTCGACAGTTAAGAGGGCTCAGATCAGATAAATTGGTGAAGGCTCAAACCCGTGCATTGCCAAGAGAAGTCAAGGACAAGTTTCGCAACTTGCAGTTGCGGAGCATGCTCGATGAGCCAGAGGCGAAACTGCACGACACCTGGGAAGCTTGGACTAATGAATTATTGAACATATGTGTTTGCGTGTTGTTGCTGTTGTGGTGTGTCGCTGTTTTGCATTTTGTGTTGCTTTGTAATGCCGCCCTCGCTTATAGACACTCTAAATAGTCTCTGATTGATCGGCGCCTCAGGCATGCAGGCTTCATCCCTACTTGTAAATTACAGTGAACTTGTGAGGCTCAGATGCTGGACAGTGGGCTTTGCCAGGGCTTCGCTGACGTCGTGGCCTTGGATGAGCGCCCATCAGCTTTACGTGTGATAACTGTGTGAGCCTTGGTTTTATGAGTTGTATGTCTACGTTCTCTGTTTCCGTTTGCAAACGCGAGGTTGGAATCCAACTGTCCTTGCCGTCCAGTGCCGAAGCAGAGGAGCTCTTGCTGCAACTCGGATTGAAAGCCTCCCATACGCATGCCTGCAGACAAACCTCGAAAACCCGTAGGTGTTTACCGGCAAGCTTCAGGCACGGTGTCGAGCGTCTGGCAGAAGCCTTGCCGGCTGGAAAGAGTGGTGCCGCCTTCGCTGCTTTCTACAAGAGCTACTCGTCAGAGATGTGCGCTTGTGGCTAGGATTCAGGCTTTGTCTCGGAGTTGTGTTTCAGAAGTGCTCTGGCTTCTCCTCCTCTGCAGTTGGCACGATGCCACTCCCGTTCCAAGGCTTTGGGTGGGAAAACCCGGGCGAGTACTTCACAGCGATGGGTGAGCACCAGGCGGGATGCCCGAGGAGCCTCGGGCATTTTGTCACCGCCTCTTCGGCTCCGGTAGCGAGGTGATGCTCGTGGATGTTGACCACAACGACTCGGACGATCGACTGGCCGTCATGCTGCTCGCGTGCCAGGCCTCTGAGGGCCAGGGCTCGGGGATTGACCTCGGAGTGTCTTTGTTTGCGCTTGTGGCACCTGATGAGATCTTATTGCATTCTTTGGCCGAGGACTCACCAGAAATAGCAACATGCGGTCGTAATCGTCGTATTTTGACCACACCAATTGCATGTAAAGCCGACCCACTGTCGGTCGCGGGTGTCAAGACTGAGTCGGCCTAGCAGTATGTACACAAGATGATGTGTGTGTATGTGTGCGTGTCTTTTGGACCCCGTCGGGTGGAAGCCACGGCGCTAGGACTCTAGGGTTTGGGATTTGCTTTAAGGCTGTAGTTTAGGAGCCTTGGGCCCCCGTCCTCAGGTCGCTAGTGCCAACGCGGAGAGGCGGATCTCCACGCCTAGCGCCGCATGCAAAGTCTACTTGGACTGCAGGCCTGGCATTTGAGCTTGCTTGCCATCCGTATACACACATAAGCATGTAAACATATGTATATACACACATATGTATATGTGTCTGTGTGTGTGTGCATGTGCATGTGTATGTGTGTATGTATATGTATACGTGTGTGCAGATTTGTATATGTATATGTAGATGTAGAGGTATACTTAAATGTATGTGTGTGTGTATGTGTACGTATTCGTGTGAGTAGATGTATCTGTATGTGTATACATATATATATGTGTGTGTATGTAACTGTATATGCAGTGGATATATGTATGTGTACATACAAATACATACAAATGTGTATAATACTATATCTATATACATGTATGTATATACATATATATATATATTTTTTTTAGAAGCTAATATATTTCCTCATATATATATACAGACATATTGTTCAGCCTGTATATAGGTACTTCAGAGGGTTATTAGCAGTGATAGCTGCTATGACAATCGTATTGTTGCTATGGTGTTCTGAAACACGGGATCTGAGCAGAGCCTCTGCAGGACGTACGAGCATTCCGGCCTGACGTTCCTTCGGATCATTACGGCAAGAGTTTCAGGCACAGTGTCTGTGCTTTCTGCTCGCTTGCAGTGAGGATTGAAGAACTGACTCCTAACAGTGGACAACTGTGTGACTGTGTTGGAACCGACAAACCTGAGTGTGAAGATATCGGTGCGCAAAGCATGCTCCACATTCTTTTTTCGATCGAACGTGCAGTGGCCGGTGTTGATGCACAAGTCCCATCATGCGCGACGAACCTAGTCTTCTGCAACTGTTTCGGCAGCCCAGGCTGTGGCGAACAGTGCAACTGGCAGCCCGGATTGGAGCCGTGACAATTCAGCATGGAGTCGAAGTCGTGTCATCAGGCTCAATTGATGTTCTCCTTGCAGGCCTAGCTACTAGACACATGAAGTTCTGCAGGATGTTTCTCGTTGTGTTGTGTTATCCGGCGAAAAGAAAACTTAGGTGGGCCTAGCTTGGATTCACTTGTGGTCTCTTACATGGACAGGGCATTTGGATTTATGGCATGGGTCGGCAATTATGATACAGAGCATGGATGCCTCAACTGCACCCTGAAGTGACGATGTCACGCAGTCCACAGTCTTCCGCCGAAAGAATCGCACACAATTCCTGTATGCCAAGATCACGGAACACGTCAAGCAAATCCTGAATTATGGAGTGTGTGCTGCCAAAAGCCCTGTTGACCCGCAGTTCTCTGGCCCCCATCCGAAGCCAAAAATCTTGTATGCTGCTACAGTCAACCTGAGCCAATCAGAAGACCACCCGAAACATCCCGAAACTATGCAACAAGATAAACGAAGTGCAGACAGCTGCAAGGCCGGTCGTCAGCGAACCTTCCGCTGCCCTCGAGCTGATCGCGTCATACCTGAAGGTGAATCACCTGGGCTTCGAAACGGGCCTTGAAGCCTACAGACCCTAAAGTGGCTCACCGAGAGAGTCTGAGTGTGCGCACCGAAGCAGGCAACGGTTTGTCGGGCAAACATACAGGGTGCCTATCACGTGTTTTGCTTGGATTGGGTGTGGAATTCCAGATCCGGCAAGTTTGGCACAACAGGCAGGCACTGCATCTTAGATGCACCTAAATGAAGCTCAGTTTATTTGAAAGACCCTTAGCATGTATGTATGTGTATATATATAAGTATGTATGTATGTATGTATATACGTATGTATGTATATACGTATGTATGTATATACGTATGTATGTCTGTACGTATGTGTGTATGTGTGTCTGTGTGCGCTCACGCTACACTTCACAGAGACATGCATACAATACATACTTACTTATTTACACACAGGTGCATATGTGCACACACACACATACACATACGTGCATACATGTAAGCATACGTGCGTGAATTGTCGGTTGAGGTTTGGGGATGCGCTGCATGGTTGATGAGTATATGTGTGCATGCAGACCAACGGATGCAGACACCTATATAAGTTGTGTGCAAAATATGGATCCAGATTCTTCCCGTTATCTTTGTATCGATAATTCTACGTACATATACCTAGACTATATCCAGATCTGTATCTGTGTCTATAGCTAGATATTTTTTTTCCTGTATCTGTGTCTATATCTATACGTAAATACTTACTTGCCCATAGAGGTCGCAAGCATCTTCGAATCACTGAACACTGCAGCTGCGGGCGCTGGTGATGCACTCCGCTCGGCAGCACAGGCACACACGCGGGGATTTGCCAAATCCGCCAAGAGGCGTTTTAGGATCCATTTCGTTTTGGTGTATGGCCACACATCTTCCACGGCAAACACGAACAACAGGGCATGCATGCCTGCAAGTCTCAAGGCAAGCCCCACAGTCCGCCACACCTCCGGACATCCCAAATCCGTGAAGCCGTGCATTGCAGGCCAAGGAGGAACCCCCTCCCCAAAACGAATCAAATCCCCACACTAGGGTTCAAGCAGTATTCGCGTAACCTAAACCTAAGAGCCCTTCTCTGGAACCCTGAAAGGCCTTCACCACGGAGCCTTTGCAGTAACCTTTATAGCGCCCTTACTTGAACACCCGTCTTGTGGTACCCGTAGGTAGCCCCTTAAAAGCCCCGAGGATCTCCGCGGCTTGGAAGTTTCAGCAGGTCGCCCCGTGACTGTTTGGATCCTGAGTGGCTTGCTGCTGGGACTGCAAAATAAGTGGTTTAGGGTAGAAATGGCTTGTAGGGTTTAGATTTTGGAGGATTAGAGTTCTGAGTTGAGGTTCAAGGGCCTAAGAGTTTTCGGTTTTGGAGTGTGAGGTGTTGGGAATTTTGGGGTGGTGGTGGTGGTGGCGGCGGCGGCGGCGGTGGTGGTGGTGGGGTGGTGGTGGTGGTGGTCGTCGTAGCAATAGAAGCAGCAGCAGTAGCAGCAGAAGCACTAAGCCTAGTCGCAGCTCCTGCTGTCAGGTCCATGTTGTGTCTAGTTGCAATGACTTGCCTCTACTTTCCTGGATGGGCCTGGGCAGTCACGTTCTGCATGGTGTTGGTGGCGGGGGCAGATGTAGTTGGGCTGAACCAACGGACCAACGACTCATGACTTCGCTCCGCCCACCGCAAGGTGTCGAGCCCAAGTGGACGACTTCGACTTCGCCCAGAAGAAGCTCGGGGCGGTTCTCACCTTTGTGGAGCTGCTTTGCGCTGTCATCAAAGCTTTCAGATGTCAAATGCTTTGAGGGTTCGAGGGTGCGGCATTGGACGGCCAGCACCCAGACGTGGCCCAGACCGGGAAGCTTACGAAATTTACATATGGCATTCTGCACAAGAAGATGGATGGCGGGGTCAAGGATTTCGTGTTCAGGGCCTCAAGCAAACTTCTGCAAAGGCAGGCGCAACCTGCTTGGCAAAGCGTGAAGCTGCCGAGCGAATCTCGTCGTCAATTGATGGGTGAGAGGGGTCTGAACCTTTCGAGAGCAGATGCAGGCATCGCATGGTGCGTAGTGCATTTACAGGCGACTTGCTTGAGCATGGATGTGATTCCGGGTCTATCGCATCATTTCTGGACGAGTCGGGCGAAGAAGCCTATCAGGTCCAATGACCAACTAGTCGAGTCGGGAGCGCACACGGTGTGCACAAAAGTCTATGTAGCTTGTCCGTTTGAGTTTGGACAAGGTGACGGCAGCGCGGCAAACATCAGTTCAAGAATAGTTCGGAACAGTCGCATTTTGGGCAGTCAACGACAGTAGTAGCAGACCGATAGCAAAGGATGCGTACATACGCCTGGCTTCTTAACGAAGGTGTAGGTCCGGTGTAGGTTCCTTTGGTCTCATTTCATCGAACTCTTTGGAAGCCCCAAGTCGGGTTTTGCTTTCTGGGCCCAAGTAGTCAAGTATCGGACTCCGAATCCAACCTAGCTTCGGCTAAGACTAAATTGCAACTAACAGGGGGAATTTGTGGCTTTGCCCTGAAACCGATAGCACGAACAGGCGGATCCGTATGCCGCCATGCAGCCTTGCAGAAACCTGCTGAGACTATTTCGAACATGTGGTACGAAGTGCGAAAACCAGAGCAGCTACATATGAGAACGAGAACAGATGCTGAAAGCCAAGGAAGAAAAGTCTGAGATCCAGCCGCCCTATGAGTTTCCACCCCCGACGGTGCCAGTGGGTCGTTGGGTAAGTCAGGACTAGGAGGGGTCAAGTTCGCGGCTATGTCGGAACATGCATTTGTTGCATCGTGGATCTTGTCTTGTTCGAGCTTGACATGAACAGGTGTACTCGGGCATGATGGCGGCTTTTGCTTGAAATGAAATCTGCGAAGCTTGGGCTTGTGAGAAGGCATGTAATGTACTGAAGCAAGCAGATTATCCGCCACACGTAGTAAGGAGGCGCTGAGGGACTCATTTGGCGTGCAGGTTCAGTTTGCGTTGCACGACTCCCCATCTTTCTGTCATGCACAGTGGCAATGCATGGTGGATTCCTGCAAAGCGTATCGAGGACTGTAGGGGAAGGAGGCAAGCAGTCACATCAAGAGGGCACAGCCAGATAGGCCGGCATCTGAATCAGCTTTCTGATTCCTTGGTTTGCAGATTCCAGGTTGGCACACGTTTGTGCTTTCCTTAGTGTCAAGCAAAGTGCCGATGCTGCACCGTGAAGCCCAACAAACTTTCAATCTCAGCTTCGAGCCCCAAAATTTGGAGATGTATGATGGACAAGGTCCCAGACGCTGCACAAGCCATCACCATGCAAGACAAAAAGATGTGACACAACTCCTTTGCCGAAGACTGGCAGGCCAGTGCTAAATCCCCGGGCCAGAACGCTAGAAGAGCCTGAAAAGCTCGTCAGGGCGATGAGTCGGGCTTCGGCGTGGAGCCCTCGAACATCCGATCCAGTGAGGACGGGGGAGCAGCGCGATCAGAGCCAGCTTTCCATGAGGGCGGCTCTTCCAGGGCCTTTCCCGGTCAGACACACGGTTCATCTGTCATAAGGGCTGTGAGAACCGAACATACGAACGAGCGAAGCTTTGAGTTCCGAAGCCGCAAAGCCGAGACCTGCCTTGGGGATGCCATGACCATCCATGACCTTAAGGGAAAAACAGCTGTCTGCTGTCGGCATACTTAGAAACTAAATCTTTGTCCAAGAGCAGCAACCTAAACCTCAAACACCTGTGACTTTAGTTCTCTTATTCTATGGCAGGCCTCCTACAGGGATACCCTCTTGAACTATGTGCGCTTTCAGCGGACGATTTCCGGAACCCGGGTCGCATCTGGCAGAGGTATCCGTGTAGTGTCGCACGATGGGGTGTTTGGGACAAGACTTGCGGATAAATTTCAGATAGGGAGAGCCAGCATGGGTGCAGCGTGTACGGTCCAGTATCAGATTTGGGATTCCGTGAAAAGCAGTTATATATTTTAGACGCACCTGCTTTTGCTTTTCGAATTGCCCGAGCGATACCATTTAGTGTCTGGTGTTCCAGTGATTCCATTGATCTGAAAGTAGGTGGCTAGGGTGCAAGTCTAAAATTCAGGAGGGTTCGTAGCTCTGCATCAACGAGAGATCGTCCGAGGCAGAATAGACATAATAGACACTGCCAGCGAAGGAACCTTCCCCAGTCGGCTGATGGTGGCATGATCAGACAGTTTGAATCGCCCTGACGAGGCCCTTGATTCGTACACCTGTGCATTCGACCAGAACCTACCTCTTGAAGTCTAGTTGCCCAGGATACTGTGCTGTAGTTGCGCAGGGTCCGTACATCGGGCCCGAAGACAACGAGCCCATGAGCTGAACTGCTTCGACGTTATGAGGCTTTGGGGTACTTGATTTTAGCCTGCGGAACTGATGCCGGTGAGGTGGAGCTGCTTGGAGCATCCAATGAACCCTGAACCTTGACCAATGACACGGACATGAGGCATGAGCTCCGAGAGTCCAAAACCAAAAGCCTTGGAGCTTCCAAGAGTTAGCACCTAAATCCTAAAGGGAACCTCGCTCGGAGTTTCGCAGTGATAGCAAGGAAACGGCGCCCCGATGCAGTATGCAACCTGGCTCGGGCTCATAGGAGCAGTTGTTACTGGAGTGATATAATAGCTTATTCCCAGGACGTCGGGAGCCACTTATCAAGATGTGTGTGCACACATCTAGAAACACATATCTACAACCTACATTCACATGACATGTATATGCAACCAATTGCATTGACGGAGCTGTGCATGATGTTCCTCTCTTTTGGCTTCGTAGACGCACCGAGATATCTCTCCTTTTACAGATCAAAGTATCCGGACAGACATGTTGAGAGAGAGGTCTACCGTCCATTTTGCTGTCCATCCGCTTTGCAACTTATTATCAGTCTGCTGGTCAGTGTAGTCACATGCATGGACTTCGGAACATATGCGTTCTTGTACATTCATGTTTGTTCGAGGTGCCTTGAATTTACGAATGCTTTGAACACTTCCGGGCACATCGCGAGCTGCTTGCACACTGACTCCCCCAACCATGTATTTCCTGAAACCTTGGACGAGTATGTCAAAGGTGAAGGTTTCGATGCAGTTTACTTTTGGATAACTTCCCCTATGCAGGGTCGGGGAAGAGTGCCACTCACGCTGAGCTTTCGTGTGGATTTCTTTCGTTTCTTTCTCCAAGCCTGAGGGGTACCCACTGTAGCCAAGGTTACGAGAACATGTGAATTCAGGTATGTCCAGCCCTGGCGCGCAACGACGGCTTCATGCCCGTTCAGCCCGGTGGCACCATGCACAAAGTTTCTGGCAGGCCCTTCAATGTCATACCTGGGAGACTTGGCCACAGACAAGTCGCCTACACACAGTATAGGCAGCTATGGCAGCGCTATGTAGGCTCGGTTTCCTGGCCTTTGGAGGTCTACTGCTGTGCCACCGATATGTTTACGCTTGTGTTGGCACCCATGACGCACAATAGACTATCAGAGCCGTCATGTGTTACGGACGAGCCGGAGCCCAATATCGTGAAGCAGGGAAAATTGTCGTGAAGCATCTGAGTCGTGGAGCTTCACGGCATCAATCCTCACACTGTTCAGGCTGGCATGCCACCAACAGACGGGCATGCCACCCTGCGAAGCACACCACACTCTTACGCCTCGTGCTATAAGAGAAGAGATAGAGAGAGAGAGAGAGACCTGCACGAAATATCGACATGTATGTATGTGTGCCTATATTTTTACAGTGTGTGTATTATTATTCTTCTTCTTTTTATTAGAATTGTTATATGTATATATACGTATATGTAGAGTTGTATGTATATATGTATGCATGCAGTATATGTATATATGCATGTATGCACGGATGCATGCATGCACGGACGGACGGACGGATGGATGCGTGTACGTGTGTATGTGCAGGCATGTAGAGGGAAAGCGGGAATCAGGGATGCACAGAGAGCTTGGGGGCGAAGCACTCTAGCTGGTATTTCAACAGAGCTTCCAACTCCAGTTGATCTGATAAGAAGCGCTGAAGCTGACCATGTCTCGATCACCTGAGGAAAAGCTATGTGATCAAGAAGGCCCGCGATCCCAATCGGGCGCAACATGCCTTCGTGAACCTGCTCTCGGCTTGCAAGGCCACCGACACAGCTTTTTGCGATTCGGGGTCTACGTTTGTTTTCAAGAGACGCCCTTGGCGGACCGACCACGTGCAGTTGTTTTCAGGTGACTGATCCACGGTTCTCAATGTTCGATTCTATTGAGTTCCTGGAAGTACATATCCCACTCATGTTGCAAGAGGAAGAAAATCATCCAGGACTTGGCAAAGGCGTGTCTGGCTGAAGGGTGTGACTTTGCTTGTGTGTCGCTCTCTTCAGAACCGTGAGGTGTGATGGTGTCGAACCGTCTTGAGCTTTCGTGTTGAGGCTTTCAGTTTGTGGTTTCGGATTGGGAACAATTTACATAGCGCCTTTCCGCAGACATCGACCTCCCCAACCACAACTTCGCCGCGGCTTGAGCGAGAAGCGGCGATTGGAAATAGCATATCTCCTTTGTCTGGGCAGCTACGGGCCCTGGGCTTCTGAGTTTGGGACTCAGGCTTGCCATCATACCTTCGCACTCAGAGCAGGCTCACACCGCCTCTCTCCACGAGGAGCTGCATCTTGGCCGCCAGTGCTGGGTGCTGGTCGAGCGTATCAGAGCTGAGTGCTATTTGCTGGCCGTTTGGACGGTTCGAGACAGTCTGTCCTGTAGGAGAACGTCTTCCAGGTGTCTCTGTCAAATTCGAGTTTGCTCCGTATTGAGCACTACTGCCACAAGGCAAGATCAATTCCTTTCGCCGGCGATGGGATGTGCGGCAGGATGCCGCCGCATGTGTCACAGGGTTTTGATTTCGTCCTGCAAGGTGCATCGATAGTGCCGACGACTTCGGTGCAGACAGGCAGTGATTGGGGTTGGGCACGGGGCAGGGTATTTGCCTACTCGGGCTTCGGGCGGACCGGTGAGTCTTTTCCCCTGGAAGTCCTGTTTGAACATTAAAGAACGCCTTTTCCAGATGCCAGTGGGTCGCCCCTATATCTGGCTTCCAGATTCGAGCGGGATTGGCCTGGTTGAGGTCGTGAAGGATTAGAACTGTTGAGTAATTGTTCCTTCTATGTGTGAGTGTAAGTGTGTATGTCCTTCCCCAACGCCCGATGCTACAAATCTTACGTGCGAAGCCTTACCGAGTGATCCGACGTAATTATGCTTCAGGCTTGGTAGCAGTAGCTGAAAGGCTGAACACTCCAATCGCTAAACTTGGCATCCAGCTCCAACCCCCGTGGCCAGCATCCTATGTAACAGTTGTTTACGGATTGAAGCATTAGGTGAACAAAAGGTTGCGACGTATAACTACCGTCGGCAGAGCCTTGGACCGGTGTCACGGGTCCCTTGCTCTCCCTGCAAAGGCCAGAGCTTGCTGCTGTGGTCAAGTACGGCATCTCGCCCGACGTTAATGCTATGTCGAGTATAGCAATGCTCGGCTGGGTAAGAGGAGGAAGGACCATCATGAGATATGCGTCGCTGCAACTGCTACCTGTGCCAGGATTCCTGCAAATGTGTGGCCTAAAGGCCTAAAGCGAACCCTGGCCCTGAAACTCGAGCCCCTCAGTGACACTCGAGACCCCAAGCCGGAGGCTTTCGTCTGAGGTACTTTCATGGCCGATGCGATCCTCGTCTGCCTGGCGGCACGGCCAAAGCGGCTGATGAAGAGCCAAGAAGCTCTGAGGCACGGTAACCTAAAGGATGCCTAGCCGCGACGGCAAACGACGGTCACTGTGCATAGTGTGAGTTGCCGAGTGTTGCGGTCGTCGGGGCAGGCGTCTCGCCGTGATGCTGGTGCCGAAGCCTGGCGACTAGCTGCACAAATGTAGCACAGAACGCAGACGAAACCACGCCTTTCAGTTTCCCTGGTCTGATCTTCGAGGCGTTACATCTGAATCCAGAGTACAACGGTTCGATCTGCTCTCTACTCCTAAAAATAGGAATCTCAACAGGAACGCTCACGAAGGCTGGGGGTCGTTCTGGATGCTGTTGCTTGCTGCGTTTGTGGCCACCGAGAACTCTGCGTTCCTCGCTCCCACCACCAACGCCTTTCTGTGGCATATGCAACCCTCGGGTGGTTGAGGGTGACCTTGCAGGGGACCTTACTCAATACTCGAAGCTCCACCGCAAGCCGGAATAGCCTCATGCGACTCATCATGCTTTTCCGTGCTTTTAGCTTCTGATGCGTGGCAAGACCCGAAACCACAACATACCTAAGAGGATTGAAAAAGCTCCCCATTCAAACGAATCAGACCCTTGCTTTATGCTTCCGAGGCCAAGAGGATGACATGGTACTCACCTTTACCGTCTAGATGTGGAGATGGGCCGACCGAGGCCTCAATCAGATGGAGTTCTCGCCAGATTTGGAACATAAATCTATGCACATAACAGCACTTTCTTTTTGAGGTTTCGGGCGTTTGATTCTTCAGTATTTACTTGTTGCACGGTCTTCGTTGCCTGGGGCCGCGGCTCTGACAGGCTTGACACTGGTAGCTAGGCAGTGCTTAGCCTTTACTTCAAGCAACCCGGGCTGAGACAAAGGCCCTGATCCCTCCTTGAAGTACAGCCGTCATCGCCGTCTCGATGCCTGGCATCGATATGTGGGCTTTCTGGAAGCTGCACAACAAGCCTATCCTTTGATATGTCGTTCGTTTGCGCATTGACCTTCTCCATGACATTGTTGTCGAGAAGCTGGGTCCGCTAAGGATTCTAGACCATGCGTCTCACATGTCATGGTAATTTACGGCGTGTCAAAGGGTTGTCTTATGTCTTATGTAACAGTTCCCGGCTCCACCTCTCTTCTTTCGTCCTACTGTTTCTTCCGCCCCGTGTTCATCATCCATGCGATGTCTGGTGAAGGAGCTTCAAGCATAAGATTCTGTCAAGGACAGTAGAAACTGGTTCCCGGAGGTTGCATGAAAACCAAAAGTTTGAGCCCATGCAAGCGAGACGACCCGTGCTTCCCACATATCAGTTTCCCTTGGGACAGGTCGTCGAGATCTGAGGCTGCATTTGTGACTTCGGAGGGCATCCTGCCTGGGGCTGTAGGTCTTGAGAACCCCTGCCTGACATCATCCAGACTGTTAAGATATTTCAACATGAAGCCATGTCCTGTTTCAGACCTTGAGTTTCAACAGCATCCTCGAAGCCGAAGCATGGGCAGTCAGCACGAACTTGTCACGAAGCAGCTTCAGGGACGCAACTCCCGCAAGTCGTTGCCCAAACCCATTTATTACACTTAAGGAGGGGTTTTTCAGATACTGTAACTCGCAGAGCAAGAGCAGTTCCAAAGAAGCCTTTGCAGTCCCTGACCCTGGTAGGCCTCGTCTACATCCTCAGACTCCACGTCGCGAAAACCCCAAGAAACTGCCCTCATGTTCGGCTTTAGGCCCCCAACTCTACGGCCGCTTCAGGCATGTCGAGCCCCGTCTCGAAGGTTTCACTGTGTCCAAAGCCACGGCAAGTGATGAAGAGCAAAATGCGCTTTCAGAAGGAACATCGCTGCTCTTCCTCCGTCCAGGGGACATTTATGGGCCCGAAGTACACATGTGGTGCGAGAATCAAACTGGCGTCCACTCTTCATGGTTCACATGGTAAAATTTAAAGCGGCTGTGGATTGGCAGAAGTTGTTTCTGGTAGCACAGTGGGAACTCTACATGGAGGAAACGATTGCCTGAACGGGGGTCCAAGCAGCAGAAGTTAACCTGATGCAAACCTGAAGGTGAGCATCCATGATGCCATTCAAACACTGCGTGCAGCCAAAGGCTAGCTGAAAAGTCGCTCTGCCGCTGCAGTAGTTTTGTTCTTTGAATTCGGTGCTGTCCTGAACGTGGTGGGCTTGGATGCAGGTTTAACAATCAGGGTTCATTGTCCTTTCACAATACGACAGCCCTTGAAGGTCAAAGTCTAAGTCTAAGTGGTTTGCTCACTTGATACATATGTGAAGAAAGAGTCGCCTGCCTCTCCCCCCGAACACCCCCAACCCCTGCCAGAAACTTGTCTGAAGTATGTGTGTACACACATACGTATCGACATATACATATCATAGAAGGAAAGAAACGCACACATATAACACATTTGGTTATACATTTATATTTGCTTCATTTAGCTCCTGCCGTCGCAATCTTCGAGAATGAGCTTTGGTAGAGGTTATGCGAAGAGAGGATCCGTCAGAGATCGCGCCAGGAGAAGGCCAATCCCACGCAACTCAAGGAGCCTGGGTGTTGGGAGTTCTTCGGTCGAATGTCGTTAGCTGTCTTAGCTATCCGGCAGTGGGGATTCCGAGCGAGGCACCGCAGAGATGTACTCACGCCCAAGAGTTTCCAGCCACTGGTGCTGCACTCTGCTGTTGTTACTTTTGGCATCAGTGTTGTGGATGTGGACATGGCCGCTGTAGAAATCAGCGGCATCAGTAGCAGATGAGGATAGCAGGGGCAGCTGTGATGATGATGATGGTGGTGATGTCTTGGTTATGTTTGTCAATATTGCTGCCCAGATGGTTTCTCTCGTAATTCGCTGCAGTAGTCATTGTTTCTGGGGATGAGCGTTTCTATCAGCTGCAAAAATTGCCTTCAAGCTGTGTAGCATGCTTGTGCTGGATGCTGGAACTCTATCCTTTCTGGACGGTCCGGACGCAGGAGATCGTTCGGGAGGCGACCGGCGACTCGTGCACAGCTTGAATGATACTTACTGTATTGGCCCATGATTCATAGCTTTGGAGTCTGGGGCACAAGACCAAGCATCGGCCCAGCCCAGGCTGAGACATTCCGCACAAGTCTTGAGACATTGCTACTGAAGTGACGCCAGTTTTTACAGGCAGCATGCAAGATAGTGCTGGCCGTGCTATTTCTGAGATTTCTGATGTTCTTCCCATGCAATTGTCTGTCCGTAGATCACGCCGTATTAGAACCAACAATGTCACATCCCTGCGAAGCATTCATCGTGTAAAGCCCATACCCTGTACCTTCAACCCTGCAGGCCTGGACAAAGGAGGAGGGCCACCTCGCTCGGTTGCACAAGCTTTGCGAGTCCAAGGCCAAAAGGGAACGAGTTCAGTGTGTCGCGGGTCCAAGTGCAGAGTCCCAGGGCGGTCTGAGAGGTTTCGGGCTTCGGTTTCGGGTTTCCAAGTTGATTCGAAAGGGCTGTTGATGGTACTGCACTTCCAGAGTCAGAGGATTTTGGGCTGCTGGGTTTACCTTCATGACTTTTCCAAGAATGATGTCAACAAACAGCAGCGGCTTACCTTAATGACTTCTGCAAGATTGATTTCGACAGACAGCAGCATGTCCAACATGACATGGCAACGTGGTGAGCACGGTTTCGTTCAGACAGTCCGGCCACAAATCTTGTCGAGCCCCTTGCTTGATCAACCGCAACGTGTCGCCAGGTTTCAGTGGCAGACTTTGCCTCTTTGGCGGCCGTTGCGGAGGGGAAGGTTTGCTTTTGCAGAGATTTCTGAGCTACAGGGCACTGCCGAATTCATTACTCATTTAATTAATGTCATCGGGCCCAAATGCTACCGAATTTCGGCGGCCACAGTTGTCACCGCAACATGGCAGGCATCGACAAAGGGCACGTCCGGTATGTGGATCAGGGGCCTGACAAATCACTCCGCTGAAGCTTAAAGTGCGGTTCAAGGAAAGAGCAGATGTCATGACTTCCTGTGAACAGTTTCCTTGGAGGACTTGCAGGCTGATCACATGGTGTGCAACGGGTTTATTACGAACCCCCGCGTGGAGCCGTAGCATATGTGGTGTACTTCGATCTTTTCTCCCGTTCCTGGGCTCTTTTCGGCTTCTACACTCAATCTGGTGATTTGGGGATCCTATGAGTCGGGATAGGGTTGCTAAGCTGCCGGGTGTATCCGCTTTTGGTCCAATCACAGCCCAACAGGTCACGAGCAGAATGCCACAAGCCCGACATCCGTGGACACCCCAGTTACCCTAGGTGCAAAGGCAGCAACAAAGTCAATACAGATGCTAAACAATATGGATGAACCGATAGACTGACGGGCCCTGACGTACTTTGCATTTGGACCTCATGAATCTGGCTCGAGAAACAACTTCTTTTGGCGTTGGGCCCGTCTCACGTTTCGTACAAAGCGAAGCAGAAGCAAAGCCGGTTGCGTTATCGGAGCCTACACACTGGAATCGGCAGAAGACGGGCTCTGCGGAGGCATCCTTGGCTGATGTCGATGCAGCTGTTCAGAGACAGGTCAACAGGCCTGCCTCGGGAGTGGATTTCGCAATGGATGTCATTGGTTGTCGAACTGTACGGTATGAAATTCCCAAAGCTCCGATCAAAAAGCCGGGTTCGGAGGGAGGGGGGGGGAGCGGGGTCTGCCGTTTCTCGATGGTGCCCTGCCTGTGACATCAATTGATCTGGAAGTTCAGCATGCAAGATTCATGAGTTTATTCTCAGGGCCAAAACAATTGCAGTGACATCCGCAAGGGCAAGATTTCTTTCGATAGGTCATGATGAACAGAAACCCTCTGCTTGAATAGTGACAGGCAGGGCGAAGAAACAGAACATGTCAGCCACAGGATCCAAGCAGCACAATCTGTCCAAACAGCGAAACACATTATTGTTGCAAGTCATGAGCTTATTAGGAAGTGTAGCAAGCACTGGATTGTCGTAATGCTCGACTTAGTATAAAAGGTTCCCACCCTTCCTTTACAGCTCGTAAACGAGCAGGCGACTCCAATCCTTGGTTACAGACCAACAGCTCGTCAGCCGAGCCGATGCCGGCCACCCGAGTGGGCTCAGGGTTCGGGATTCTTCAGATACAACATTGCGATTCACATGCCTTGTGCGCTAACATTTTGCCGCATGTACTCATTGTCATGTAGGTAGGTAGGAAGCGAGCTAGGTGGGTACGTATGGTATGTATTACGTATGCATGTGTGTAACCAGGCACGCACGCACACACACACACACACATGTTTTTAGACACATGCACACATACAAACATGCATGATTACACAGGTACTGTCATTTTCCGTCATTGGCTTGGGATTTTTGTTGCGAGGCACCGGCTCATTGGATACAGCTCTGTTCTGAGAGCAGGCCTGAAGCAGTCGACATCAGGCTGGAGAACATGAAAGACCCGCATTTCTCCCAGCCTGAAGTTTAGAAGACTGACTTGGGGCTCTTGGGTTTGGGTCCAGAATCTGCCCGCCCGACCTTTCAAGCTGAAAGCCTGGCACGCCGCGTTGACCCGGCTGGGGCTTGCGCAGGGATTCTGGCATTCTACGGCTTTTTCTGCTTGCATGTAACCTGCATACACTGTTGTACTGGTCATACTCGACGGGGAATCCCATGAAATTGATCATAGTAGTCCGGTTCGTGCGTCTTCCTTCAATACATGTGCACAGAGGTTATGTTTGAAATGGACACTCCAAGTGTGCCTCCCAAGGTGGCTGCCATCCAAGAGGCGAGGAGATGTCTAGTCCCTTTTCTTGTCCTTGGGCTGTTTATGGGAGTTCTGAAGGAGGTACAGAGGGGACAATATAGGACAGGAGTTGCAGAATCGCGGTAGCCAACCTTACCGGAGCCATGTGTGCCACCCAAAGTTCCCACAGCCCTCGTTTTCGCTTGAAAAGCCCAAAAGTCACCGGAACTCTGAAGTCGTATCCGATCTGAAGATTCCTGTACGCCAGGCGGCTATGTCAGATGTGAAGGACCGTTTGCGTGAGCGGCGGGCTAAGGTCTTTGGTACAACGCGGTTCAGGCGGTGTGGTGGTTTGGTCCGAATCTAGCAAGACTGACTCTGGCATCGTCGATGCTTGAGTTGATTCATCCCGATGGAAGCCGAGAGCCCCAAGCTGCTTCATGTTTGCCTTATAATACAACATAATATAATACAACAATCTATGTATGTATATATATATATACATAATAAGTATATCTTAATTCCCAATGCACAACGCCTTCCCCCGAAACCAACATTCTAACCGGAGCGGGAGTGTGCGGCTCGAGCTCAGCCGGTTCGAGCCATGAAGAATCCACCAGGCAGCAAGGGTATCGGGGGCTGTTGTTTCTACTTTGGGCGGTCGGTTCGTGTCTTTGTAGAATGGTAGTTCAGCTGGCAGGGGCTTCGAGAAGGGCCCCGGGTGGTGAGATGTCGCAGCGGAGGGCTTCGGGGTTTCATGTGTTGCTGTGGTCATGGTTCTTCTTGAAGAGAAAGGACAGCCACCTTTGCACTGCAGCCCTGAGCATCTGAATGTATCTCAAACTACGAAACGACCCTGCATGTTGAAGTAGATCTTGTGCCAAGACTTCCGACCTCCGCTTGTGGAAAGCGGAAAATCAAAAAGAAGAGCAGAGCAAAGCTACCATGTGTCAGATCAAGGAGCAAGCCCCGACACAACATGCCAGATGGGTTCCATCTCGTTCGGCTGTGTGCATGACATGTGCTACATGATCCCTATGTCTGAGATGTAACATCGTCAGTTCGGTATGATGCTGACTATGACTATTTTGGTATCAGCTATCATTGGTTCTGTTATGCTTGAAGAAGCCCCGCGCAGCCCTGTCGTCATCGCGGTCCATGCCCTCCCTGGAGACGGGAGGGCCTGGTCACCTGATCCCGCCGCGCAGCTGGCATTTCAGTTTTCCTTGCAGCCTTTTCACGTGGGTTCAGCGTGGTTTTAGGTTCGAGGGGTGTTGGGGTTGAGGGTTGAACGCAATTGACTAAGAGGAAACAAGTTTGCCATGGGCGGTCTTGGTTCCCATAAGGCGCAAGATCAATGAGGAAATTGTAGTGAGCATCGGACACTGAGAGGCTTGAATGGCGCCATTGCCCCTGCTCATCCCTGCTCAGGTCCTGCTACTCCTCCCACAAGGCCCGCAGGTGTTTAGGGTCGGGAATGTCAGGTTTCCATTGCAACAGGAAGCTGGAGCCAGTCACCGGTTGTGTGATTCTGAACTCAACTGTGTTTTTCGTTCTTTGATTTGAGGTTGCAGGCCTTTTCAAAAGTATCTTCTAGGGCCAGACTGCGATGAAGTAGCAACAATATGTCGCAGACGAACTCCTGTGCTTGGTACAGCAATGTTTGAAACATCCCGTTGCATGGCATTATAACGAGTCATATCTTCTCAAGCCCTAAGCCCTCTCAAGCGGACAACATCTTAACGGACAACATCGGAGGATGTTCGCATTGACCCGTGCTTTTCAAGAAGCGACGGGTTTGACCACAGCAAGTTGTCCTGCTTGTCGTTCGCGACGGCTTCGACTCCCTGAGCGGCAAGCTTGAAACGATTTGCGCTTGATGTAGGGGCCTTAATAATTACCCTTACTATTGTGATGGTTCCTTATTATAATCATGGTATAATCGGCCCCATGCAGTAGCTGACTTGATGTGTACATGTGCAGGTCTAGCACCTCAGCTTCCAGATCCTCTTGCAGCACATGCTGATTAAGCTCTACCGGCCGCAACACACCCCCAAACAAGACTAACTAAACGAAGCCCTCACAGCTCAATCATAAAGTTTTGCAAGCCCCGAAAGACCCAGACAAGGGCATCCCCGACGGATCGGAGGCGCTTTCCAAGACCTTCGTCCGTGCGCCCGGGCTCTTCAGCGGCCAGGGCATGCGGCTTCTGGGGGAGATGGAGCGGGTTCATGCGATTCATGCATGCTGATGCAACTTTCAAGGCTTACCTCCTCCCAGAACAGCTCCGAGCCTAACCGCTGAACACTATAACCCTTTGGAAATGGTTTTAGGTTTAGGCTTTGCTGGGTCCCTGGAGGACGAAGTAAGTCGAAGTGTGCTTCCCCCCACGCGGCTCGCTACAGACCCCATGTCCCATCGCCCATTGCCCGGCCCGGCAGAAAGCCAACTCAAGATGCAGGGGAAACCACAGCGCTTACTTGTTAAATTTTGTCACTGCATGTAAGCTATGCCTTTAGAGGTCCAGCTATTCACGAATGGTGTTGCAATCATCGCAGCCACAGAATAGCAGATCGAATGTAGGACAACTATGTACATGTTCTAGACAACGAGCGTAGTTTTGCGGGTGTTTGCAAGCCTATCCCTGCAAGGAGAAGTACCGACCCGCCACCTGTTGGCAAGCAGCTCCCAAAAGAAGCTCCGAAGTCTTGGGGCACAGGGTTGTATTTCGAAGCTTCGGTTTGCGGAATCCAAACACCTAGATCGGCAATTCGGGATTCTGTGGAGAAGAAGCCAACACTTTTAAATTTGTTCGGGGCGTTGAGTGGAGGTCTCCAAGTGCTGAGTCGGCTTCTCCAAAGCTTTGTCCACTGGAACCCCGGCCCAAATGGAAAGGGCCCGAAGCATTCCTGAACCTTGCAGTTGCTCTTGATGGACACAAAAAGACTGCTTGAGCATTTCGGACCCTACGTTGGAAGGACTCTGGCGGAGTTTCAAGCCAACTGCAAGCTCTAGCGCACTGCTCTAGCACACTGCTCTAGCGCTTGTTCGCATGAACCCGCAGACCCCGATCGAAGCCTGAGACAGCCTCCTTTACCAATCAATCCCTGCAGTAGTTGGCCTTCAGGCGGAGATGCGAAACTCAGCTACGACCTCCAAGGCTCCCTTCATGTCGAAAAGTCTCTGTGTACCTGGGGTCTGCGGTGCACTGCGGCTGGATCAGTCTCGGATTCAAGACAGAGCGTCCTTTCGTCAGCTCTTACATGTATCATTGGTTCTCTAGCTTTTATGCAGCCGCTGGCAGCAGTTTTTGTAATGTTACAGACCCTGCATCGTAGGTTCGTCCTAGCCCTAGCCAGGCGGGAGGCAAAAAAATGTTACCGCCACTGATTCCTGCTACTTCTGTTGCTGCGACTCCACTGCTACTACGCAGCCAGTGGGCTCCAAGGTTGGATTCGGGGCTTGTTACACTTCGGATTGACAAGCGATGTGGATGACAACCTTTGGAGAACAGGAGCTGGGTTGCCGATGCTTGACAACTGTTACCCATGCCTCAAACCGCAGCTCTGATCACGTACGCGAAGTCGAGACATGCTTGAAACCCAGCTTCCACGAAAGGAGCACGACTATAGTTCCCACAGCTCTCGCTAGGTCATATCCCAAACAAAAGTCGCCGGACAAAGGCAGCCCTAAGCCAGCCGAACTCCAAGCGATACCCTCTAGTTGTTTTGGTCGAGGCCTACTTGCGGAGGCAGCTCCTCCTCTCTGAGGTGCCCTTGCGGTTGCAAGTGATATAGGGGGCTGAGCAATCAGTAATAGCATCCAACTTTCGCTTTATCTAAGTATACGATAGCATACCCTACTGGTATCTTCAGCGATATGTTCTCGTTGTTGGGTTGACGCAAGATTTCCGTCACCTGTCTCTGCCTGGGTTAGCTGGGAATGTTTGCGCCATGACATAACAAGCATTGAAGCTTACCGCCGTCCTTGTCACCATGCCACCGCCAGAGTAATCGTCGCGACCACAGCTTGCAATGTTGTAGCCATGGTTGTTGTGCCATGCTAAGACTACCAACAGAATGTCATCTTGCTGCAAGCTTTCATGACCTGCATCAGTGTAAACAGTAATATCGCCACCAATGTCGAGTATTCATTCGTGCCGCTGGCGCGAGTAAACCTAGCATAGAAAGCCTGCCCTTATTGCAACTTCTCCTAGTTGCAGATTTTGTCTACACGTCGTGTTGTCTTAGTCAAGTCTTTTTGAAACTGTCTGTGCGTGCATTGCTGCTGCTGTTGCTGTTGGCATCTCTGCTCGGTGACGATTATGGTTGCTTTCCGTGGTTGGGACTTGGGCTGTCACAGGCTTATGACAGACTGACATGTGCAGCTTGTGCATGGGCTTGGAGCAGGTGGACAATGTGCGGAATCTCGGTTGCACATTCAGCAGGCTGACTGACGGTAGCTGCAATCGGGATGCGCCAGGGGCGCGCAGATGTCCGCATTCTTGTCGGCCTCACATGATACATTTCGCTCCCGGGCTTGGCAAGTGCGGGTGCAAAAATCTTGCACTGTTTGGGTTCAGCTTGCCTGTGACGTTAATAGTTTTCGATGAAATGCAGGAGATGAAGCTGCGAATGCAGCAAAGTCTTAGCTTAGAGAATCGCAGTCCCTACTGATATGTCGATCGGCGACGAGGCGAGCCCTATCGAAATACAACTCGCACGGCCAAGAGCTGAGACAGCTAATTGGTACTTATACAGTATATAGCACTTAAGCCGCACTTAGGCAGGAGGCACTCGGCTACAGGAACTTGCGAGGATTGTGTAAACTCGCAAATCTTCACACATTCCCAAACCTTCCCCCCGCGTCCCCATGTTTTGAAGTGTGGACCTGGACCAGTAGACTCAGTAGACCAGCTTGAAAAGCAAGGTTTTCCGGCAGAGCCACAAAGCTTCTAGGATCCTAAAGACTACTTAGGAAACCCTAGAGCCGAGCTCAAAAAATCCCAGCCCTGAATTCCGGGGCGAAGCGATGAAACCACTCAGGAATAGCCTTTCCACAGACATTTGGCGCGATGGAATCAGCCGACCGAGATACTCGGGAGCCACAACCGAGGCAGGACTTGTCTCGTGCTGAGAGCCAGAGAGAAACAGAGATCAAAGCCCGAGGGCTAGTGTACATTAATCTGACTGCCGGCAGGTCATCCACCGCGACATCCGCTGACCGCTGACGACATGAAGCCCACGGTGTGTCTGCGGTTGAGGACTTCGGTCTGTCAGAGCTAGGATTTGGGGACTTGGAGCATTCTGAATCGAGACCTGTTGGCTTCTGCTTCCGCGTAGTCCCGCAAACCTCCAAAGCTTCGACTTTTGCTCTTCATCGCTGAGAGCTTAATGGTAGTGACACGAATTCCAACGATGACGATGATAACGACTACCGATCTTATTGCTGCTTGGTGTTCGGAGTCCGTGTATGTTTCACCGCCCTTCGCCTCTCGAGAGCCTCCAAGAGGTTCTGACGAAGCTGGGTCTGCTGCTTCCCCCATTGTGGGAGGTTCTCAAAAAGTCAGGGCTCTCTCTCTGCTTTGCTTGCTGTGCTTAGCCAGCCTGTACTCGTGCCGTCCGACTTGACGTCAATATGGTAGGTCTTAGGTGGAACTGTATACCTAACGTTCCTGTGTTGAGCTGTACCTCGGTGGTTTCCCAGACGCAACAGAACGTGCATTTACTTGCCTCCGCTTGTTGACGTCAGGCGAAGTGCCACCTCGTCTGAGTATGTAAGTTGAAGCAGATGAAGCCACCCGAGGCCTAACAGCTTCCAGTTCTACGGCAGAGTCGTCTGTGATTCCAGAATCGATAGCATCGTCAAGCTGTTCACAAAGCCGCGTGCAATCTTCAGGCGGCCCGAGACTTTGTGTCCCGTATAGGCTTTCCTACCTGCATTGCTTGTGGAAGCTTACCAGTCAGAGTCGGACGGATTATTCATGTTTGTCCTCGGTCTGCGGCACTCAGTGAGGTGTGAACGAAAAATGGAGGACAGGGCGGCACCGCTTTCTCCAAGAGTTCCCGATGTACTTTTCCAGGGCTACCAAGTTACAGGCATGGTTCGGAACGACAGACTGACACAGCAGAAGCATCATCACTTTCGCTCGATGGGAAAGACAAAGCAAGGTGCAACCAGTCTGGTCTAGTCTGGGGCTTAGTAGAGTCGATGTTTAGGAGGACACTCTATAGAAGTGCATTCGTGGCGGCAGGAGCTGTCTCGTCGGCATCAGCGAAATGCCACAACCGCAGATGAGCTCCGGTCTGTGCCGGCCTGAGGGGCTATGTTCACACAGGTGACAGCTCGACTGCTGCTGCAGCTGCTGCTTTTGTGGTTGCGGCCTTGAGCCGAAAACCTTTGTGCGGAAACCCTCAAATCCTCAAGTCTTGAATCTTGAAGTAATCAGGAGCTCAAGGCCCTTAGTGCGACCAAGCTCGCACGCCCCGAAGCTGAAGCGCTGGTGGCCGGAGCGCCAGGACCTTTGTTCTAGGGCTTTCACTTTTTCCCAGACTTGAGTGGACGTTGTATGCTATTCCTGTTAGTTATTATACACCACGTTATATCATATCAATGTGTTTTTGGTGTGTTTTTATGGTATGCATATGTGTGAGTGCGGATATAAGCAGGTATGTGTATGTACATATGAAGGAATGTGTTGTTTTTTTTACTGTATGAGTACACTTATATGAGCATGCATTTATCTGTATGTGCAGATGTGTAAAAAACTATGTGCACATGTAATTGCATGTGCATATGCATAGGTATCTGCGTTGGCATGTAAGTTTGTATGCCTGTATGTATATGTATGTTCGTACACAGGGGCGTATATCAAATACATGTGTTTGAGAAGTGAAGTAAGCATGTACGCATGTACACACATGCATACGTACATGCATACAACGCATACAGAGAGACCGACAGACAGACAGATGTATTTATTTCCTGCTCAGTTGGCTTGCAAACGTTAGTTGTGCTTATCCCCCTTGGGCAAAGTGTCACTCGCAGTTCGTTCCTGCAGCGGAGCCCTCGTTCATTCTCATTCCACGGGTTCCGTTTTGTGGGATTCGGTATAGTAGACTTAGACCATTTGTTGATCTTTCGGCATCGGGCTTCGGAGGCTTGGCGTCATCAAGGAAGCGATGTCGCAAAACGAAGCATGAAGGTACCATCCCCAATTCCTAAACAGGTACTCGCTTTTGGTGGGCGTGGGTTTCGAAGAAGAACTGATTCAATTATCTTGAGAACTCCGAAATCCTTTGGATTTGTTGTTAGTCTTCTATTGAGGACACCCGAAAGCCTGTGCTGAGTACTGTACACTGAATCATGCTGCTCCAAACCTCCTCTAAAATCCTTGTGGGTATAAGACATATGAATCGCTGAACACCGTGATCGGGTGCCTGGCGCATGTGTGTGCATCAAAGGGCCGTACATATAATATTGGGTTGTCACATCTGCGCATATGTAAACACCTGCAAGGAAGAACCACTAAGCAACCCTCCCTTGCCCTCAAGGCTCGCTGACTGGGTGCGTGCGGCACAGGCAGGCACAAGTAGGAGAGCAAGCAAGCGAGACTTCTGACATTGCGAAGCCCTCATCCTCGCACCCTGATTTTTAAGGCTTTTAGTTGTTATCGTGTTTTGAAGTGCCAGGGTGTTAACAAGTCTTTCGAATTTGGCTCCTGGCTCACCTTGACAGTTCTGATGTGATATAGTCTGTCATGTGTGCGAGTAAGGCCGGTGTTCGAAGCTGCTGGAAGAAAGCTGCTGAACAGGATATGTGTGGACTGCTGTTGTTCAGGCTTGGAAGGTTTGTTCCTCTTAGTTCCTCTTCTCCAGGGGCTCCAACATGTCCGTCTCGCGTTGAGTCATTGAGAGTCCGGTGATTTTCTTCTTCAGGCTGGGGCCGATGCAGTTCAGAATGCTGTGGCCAAAGGCCGGGCTCTCTGCGAGGCACCCTGGGTTTCTACTTCTGGACATAACACACAGGTGTCTCTCTGTATGGTGCACCCGTTTTTGCCGTTATAACGCCTTCGGTTCCATTATGAGCCTGTGGTGCTTTCCGTCCGAACCTGCTAAAAGCTGAGTGCAGATATCTTCGCAGCGCCGTGGTCGACCTTACATGAGTGCTAGCCACTTCAATCGAGCGACACTCCGGCTGCCTTCTGCTAAGCCCCCAGCATTCGGGAGGTGTCTGGGCGAAGCTTCGAGGGGTTGGATGCCTGGTGCCCAGCTGGCCGTGACAGCGAGGTGCAGGTCCAGCGGAGGTAGGAGGAGCATATGGGAGTAGATAGACAAAGCCAAAGCTTTAAAGGTTCGGTTTCACCGATCCAAGAACTTGTTTTTTACAAGTTGCCAGGGAGAATCGAAGAATGAGGAAAAACCGAACTGCCATGAGTGTTATGCCCGCAGTGTTAGTAGCTGTCTTCATGAATGTGCATAGTACCGAGAGTACGGGACGACCAGAGCTGCGATTGCGGCTGTTGCTATCACCGTGCCACTGAAATCGACGCGCCGCTTTGGGCCATGCTGCGACTGTGGAGTATCGTCGCACAGTGTGGTCAGGTCAGTTTCGGGACATCTTTGAACGACAGCTGGATCCAGACTGCAGAGGATGTCCGCAGAGCATGTTTACGGGAAGGCAGCCCAACTCCGTGAACCCCTAGTCCGGGACCATGCCGAAGCAGGGCAGACATCTAATTAACGGCACACACAATCATCCCTGTCGTAGCGAAATGCAAGTTTAGAAGGGCAAGCGGCAAGAATTGAATGTCCCTCAGCCTTCGATGTGTACATGACAGCCATGTGCACAACAGTGCAATACTTGCAAAATCAGGGTTAGTGTATGCGGTACTCAGAAACACGCTCCAAGACGCCTCTGGGGTTTCTTGTGCGTGGTGGACTTGCAGCACGCCTTACCTTTGCGGAGCTTCGCCTGTCATACATGCACAATCCGTGCGAGTGGGAAACCCGCCGTTTCGAGGCCAGGTGCTTGAGGATGGCTGCAGCTGCTCAAGTTCATTGACAGAATGCATAGCACATGCTCCGGGTCAAGGTGAAATCGCATGGCCTGAAAGCTGTTAGCGGAGATGCTCTCAAAGCCATCTCGATGGGCCCTGCGAGCCGTCCTTCTTTGCAAGAGGCCAGAAGTCTAAGCTGTCCAGTGTTGTCTCTTCTTGCCCGGAAACCGGGCGGTGTCGTTTAAGGGTCACAAAACTCTGCGCTTGCTTGGCATTACTCGTTTCTGCAAGTTGCGGCTCGACCTTCCCTATCTTACGTTGCCTAAACATGCGTCTTCGAGCAGAAGCAGCTCTGCTAGTTTTATTTCATGTTCATCCCATAGCTGAAGATACAACTCCACGGCGAGCAGGGAGGATAGCAGCAGCTCTTCAAAAAGGCTTCGCTCCGTTTGGCCGCTATGGCGGGATATCCACAAGTGGAGCGCCGCTTCTCTGCCCGAATGCCACAGCAAGGTAGCTTGGTTCAGGATTCAGCCATGCACTATGCTGGCTAATGACGAATGCCTTGGAGCCCTGCTGTAGCCCTCCCCATCCGAAGGCGGAGCTTCCCAACGGGCCGCGAGCCCAACTGGGAAGGCAACTGCGACAACCTACGGGCCTAGCAATGCAGCCAATCGAGCGCAGGCGGGGGCTGAGGACCCGCGACCCAGGTGGATGCTTTTGTTCCATCATTGTGATTTGAGGAATTGACTCCATTTGGAGTCTATGGGTGCCCAACTCCACCCAAACACTGCTGATGGCTATTGCTATCTTCGTCCTGGTGGCGGAAGATGTAGTACGGCATGCATTGTTTCGTCATCGTGTCGGTGGTGTTGTTGTTATATATGTCTTGTAGTAACGGTAAGACACCACTCTTCACGGTAGTATGTAGTGTTAGCAGGAGCGACGGTGGCACCCCCAGTCCTTGGCATAGCGAGCTGTCGTCGTAGCTTACAAGCAAGCGGCTCCCTTGTCCTTTTGCTGCAGGCAAGAAAGCAGCGGGTTTCAGCGGAGCAGCCTTGCCAACCACGCCAAGGGAAGACACCCCTCCAGAAGAGCGCATCCTTGCACCCTCCCAGCAGCCTGTCGGGCGCATCCATGAAGAAGTCTCAGTCCGCAGCCAGCTTGGAGAAGACGAGCACCGATCGACCCACCCCAAAGATGGCGGTGGCGATGACCTTGCAAAGGCCCTCCACCCCTGCAACCCGTGGACGTGACCCACAAATCCCCAGACAGCACTCCGTCCCGGAGAACCTCCGCGAAGCAGCGGTGAGGCTCATGTCGCCTCGACGCTGCCGCTCGAAGTCTCCGGATGGGGTGGCCTATTCTCCGGTGCTGGGTGACCGCGGTGAGAAGCTCGAGACTTGAAAGCATGTGCATAACACGTCGGAAATTCAGTTGCTATCCTTTTACACAAAGATGCCACTGGCAGCCAAGGAGGTGCCAGAGACTCTGGAGGTGCGCCGTAGCAGCAGCCGACCTAGCCTGCAGCCCCGGCAGGGTACCTCGGGCTGGGCGGGGTAGACATGTTTGTGGTAAGCGGTTCGTGTCCGTGATCGCAGCTTGCAATGCGATCCTTCCCGAAGCATGGCTGGCTCTCTTGCCAGCTTGGTTTATAGGTGTCTGACAAAGGCCGGCAGGCTGAAGCACGAGTTTTCTGTGATGAGAACTTGATTGTCTTCAGCCTTCAGCCTTCAACTGTGTCTCGAATCTGTACAGCCAAAGCCTGTCGTGAGACAAGAAACGACAGCCGAACTGGAGCGCAGCAAAGGCACCAGCCGACGCTTCTCTGCACTGAACCAACCTTCCAAGGCAGGGTGTGTGTGATTATAATTGCAACTTCTCTGCTCCAGCGCCTGTGGCTCGGTTTCTGCCTTGTTTTTCGGTGACAGGGACTCAACGTGAGACGTGCCACCACATAAGTCCGCCGAGGCTGCGGCTAGTACGTTGCGGTCCGTAATTTACGGATGGGTTTGATAAACCCAGTAGCAAAAAATTAATGATCAAATGTCAACGGCCGCGAGGCTCAAGGACGCCGGCGCCAAAACCGAACTTGCAAGCCGAAAGCCTTCTAGACTTGGACACCCGATGCCACCAACACTAAGGCGCTAAATTTGTGAATGGTATATCCACTGAACTGAAGCTCACCATGTTCTTTGCCCTTTTGTTCCGAAGGCCGACCTCGGCTCAAATCCCGTGTCTCTGTCCGCCACACCAGTGCCTTTGCAGAACTTCAGGGCTCAGGGCTTGGAGTTTTCGGTGCTTTTGCTGGAGTCGGGGTTGTTTTAGACACCATTCGATCGCTTTCCTTGTTTTTAGATTCCGATGCCTTAGGATGCCCGAAAGACGTGAACCTTCCAAGGTTGAAGCTCATCATAACGCGACGGCCCCTCATTTCGTAACAGAAGCTTTGCAACCAACGGGAGAAGCACCCTGCAATGCGGGCTTCGTCCTGGCTAAGTAGGAGGGAAAAACGGGAGAAGAGCTCTCGAAGGAAGCAATGGTGTTCATGTCACATGTGATGCACCAGGATTAGCAGCACCGTGGTAAAAATCATGTGTAGAATCATGATAGGGGGATATGTTGTTACAACGAGGTCAACTATGAACCAGATAGCTGCACGGGTTTTTGATCGCGAGCTAGTCGGAGAATAACACAGGAACGGTCGTGCACTCAAACAGCTGGCCGTTGAGTGCGTAAGCCTTTTTGCGTGCCTCCCCGATGGAGGTAACCACTCCATCGCAGAAGAGATTCGCGCTTCATCGGTTTACTGAAGCGCAGAACCCTGGCAGATTTCCTTTTAGAATATTGTTTATTGAGATCGGCTCTCCTCTCGGTTTCTATGAGCCCTAGAACGGCGATTCAAAAGCTCAATGTTCGGCGCATGTAATGTTTTACTGCGGTTTCATGTTTTCTCCCACCCCTAAAACGGTGCTGAGTAGCCATTTTGGCTCAAGCCATGCAGGAGGCAAAAAAACATTAACATCCAATCCCAAAGAGCCTAAGCCCTGAACCCTTAAATCCTACACCCCTAAAAGCCGAAGCCCAAAACTCCAAGCCCTGGAGTTGGTCTCTGAAGGGCTGTGGTCGAAAGGCTTGGGAGGCTGTCAGGTCAGATGTGTTTCAAGGCTCAAGGGTGTTTGTAGGTATTCCGGTTGAGGGTTCGAAGTACCATAAATAAGGCTGTCTCAAGTATATCCCTACGCATGGTGAGTTTATATCCGAAAAGTTGGAGATCTGCAGATCTCCACGGCTTTGGGGTTGAGGTTCAGAAACCCTAAATCCAGAATTCAATGTCACTGCTGGTTGGGCGGATACCATGGACTGGGCGGTGCTGTTGAGTTGATATTGAGTGGCTATGGCACGCTCATTTACGTAGACTTTGCGCTAACCTCTGTCTGCTGCTTCAGAATTCAATATCACTGCTGGTTGGGCGGATGCTGGTGAGCTGGGTCCTGGAGCGTTTTGATCTGGATGTACCAATGCAAGGAACCTGGAGGCTTGAATTTACTTGATGCATGGTTGCAGCTGGTATCTGTCTGCGGAATTTATGGAATGCCAGGGGCGAGAATTTGTCTTGAAGGTTATCTGCATGGACCGCATGCTCTCCCCTGCATGTTGCTTGAGAACTATGCTGCTGCTGATTGGGTGGATGCTGGTGAGTTGATATTGAGTGGCTATGGTGCACTCATCTGCATGGACTGCGCAATAACCTCTGCCTGCTGCTTGAGATACTCGTGAGCTGAATTTGACTGGTTCAGGTACATTTGGTCTGGATATATCACTGCAAGGAAGCTGGAAGATTGAACTTAACTGTGTTGACCCAGTGCGTTCATGGTTTGACTGGCATGGGGGACCTCGTACCAGGGAGTCCGGCTACCTTTGTGGACGCCTAGTGAGAGGATGCATGTGTGTATATGCTAAATTCAACCAGGGTGGCAGCTTTAATTCATAGAGGCGGCGAATTTACTTGCACTACAAAGTATTTTCATATTGGAACATAATTGGAGTTATCTTGGAACACATGGCAAGAGGGTGCAGTTTCACCGTACAACATAGGGAACGCAGCCTAATATGGTTGACCAAGTTTTCCTAGATGTGCATTTACGGGACCTCCTAGTCGATGTCCCACACCAGATCACAAACTCATACCTGCTACCAAACCCGGTGGCCGGAGTCTACTTATGGTCTTAGTTTTCATATCAGTAATAGCTCTACTACTTCCTCAATGATCCCAAACCCACAAAGTGATCTGCAGTTGATACTTCCTAGGGTCCTACTGGTTACCGTGTTTTTTGATTCTCAAGTAGGACCCTAGGGGGATGAGGACTCCAGAGATACGGTCACTTTATGTGTTGGATATTCTCTTTGTTGCTTATCATAGTCTTGGTCATTCATTCCCGTTAGAGATGTTTCACTCATCAGACCTCGAACCACATGCCTCGCCTGGATTGCCCGAGTGTGAGCGCCGAAAACGGTGCTGAGGTGTGGAGGGAGCCTTCCAAGTTTGGATCCTGTCTTCGAGCTCCTCTTTAGTGAATCTCAGGAAGGCTTCTGTCTAATCACGTGCCTTACGAGGAACCTTACTTCCTGTGGACGTCGTGGAACCTCAAGTCCTTGGTTCAATTTGATTTACTGGACAACTTCGGCTAGCATCTCTTTGTCGCAGCCATCGTTTAAAGTCTGGATGGCAGATCTAAGCAAAAGTGCCTTGTCCAAGGAAGGACATCTTTGCCAAAGCGCTTGGCGAGATTCGGGCTGGCAGAAAGAGCAGCTGCTGGATGTGGCAGCTTTGGCCAAACCACCATCTATGCTTGTGTCTGCGTAGTTCAGAAGCACCATCCTCTCTGCTCTGTCTATACATATTATTATGCAGGAACATAATCGCAAGCCGTGAAAATTGGTTCATGACTGCAACCATCCTCGCCCTTATCATCCCCATGAAAACGACTTTCCACGCCATGGGTGTCGACATTCAGTTTCTCAAGTCTTTGGGTACCGCATGCCCTGCATAACTATCAATCACATTCCGAGCTTAAACCACCAGGCTTTTTGAAGCCGTTGGACAATTTCGTTTGTGGACCAAGTCCTTTAGCAAAGCCTTTGTGTTGGACAGTTCCCTTCTCGTTTTTTTTAACCGTTCGTTCGAAGGCCTTGATTGAACCGATGATGGTGTAAGACAGGTGCAAGAAAATCCAGCATACAACTCCAGTCCCCAGCATCTCTTACTTGGTTTGCATTTGATGGGCTTTTTGTTTATGTCACAGGCCCTACACCCAACCGACAACAGGGTAGCTCCCACACCGAACCATGCCAATGTTGTCGATGTGACAAGCCTCCACGAAAGCAGGTTGGGAAAACCTAACGACCTTCAAGCCGTCACTCAAACTAGGGGTTGCTTCGTCCTATATCTGACCAGGTTTGTGATCCCCACGCCGCCCCATGTCGTGCACGGCGTGGAGAAGGGGAGCTCCGTGAACCGGAAGTTTGCCATGAGGTGCGACGTCGGGTGTTGTCGACTACGACGATACCAGGATGATGAAGCGAAAAAGCTGGCTTCCATCACCCACCCCTCAGACACGTCCCCTGCATCCTCACTGAGTGGGCCCCTGAAGGTCGGATGAGGAGGCCCGCTCCGGTTCGGGGTGCTGTCGAAAGGAACTCAGTGTGCTTCATGTTTTTCCCTCACGAGAGCTGCTGGACTCTCACGCCCACGCTCAAAGCTGGTCACTGCCTTCTGCCTTCTTGCTTGTGCAGTCTTTTCCGCCCTGCACTGGTGGGCGACAGCGACAGATTTCTTGTCCAATTGGCAGATTCTGGGAGGCATGCGTGTGGCTTTCTGATTTGGAACAGTTTCTTCAGCGCTGAAAGGGACGATACCCGACTTTGCAAGTTCGTTTCGCATGAGGCACGGGCATACTTGGCCTATGAGAACGATGGAGCACCTTGGTCTGCTTGTGGGCGGATGTCACCGGATAGGCCCTCCAAATGAATAGAAAGCCTTATCCGCCGCTGCGGCTTGGTCACACAGGCAGCGGTCTTTGACCGTCTCAGTGACAGCTCCGCCAACTTCGGCGCGTGTGGGGCAGGGGTGCAGTAGCACGTGTCTTCGTGCGTGTGCTGAGTTATGTACATATGCATGCATGTGTGAATGTGTCAGACATGCGTATGGTTATATGTTTATGAGACTGAAAGTGTGGAACTCTTAGATTCTTAATTGTTTACATATGTTTCCTTGTGTATGTGTGTGTTTATTGAAATTGTATATGAGTGCGCAGGTGTGCGTGTGTGTGTGTGTGCGTGCTACGATTGGTTATTTACCGTGGCAAGCCGTGCAAGCTGGTTATCATGATGGGATGGGCGTCTTTGTCGACATGCACAAATTCACACCTTCACCCACAAACAGACACACATGCGCATGTACGTATGTGTGTATATATATTTTTATATGTGCGTATTTTACATATAACACATACACTACGATGGTTCATACCTACCGACGTACCTCTCTACCGGTACCTGCCACCGTACCTACCTACGGCTACCTGCCTGCCTAGCCCCCCCCCCCAGTGCCTACCCCACGCGAAAGCGCTTCCACCCACCGACCGACCGACCGACCTATTTACATAATTCAATCATTGAAAAATATTGCAAAATTACATGCACGTGTGGATGAATGTGTGTGTGTGTGTGTTTTGTTTTTTTTTGGGGGGTGTGACACACATGCACGCACACACACACAAACACGAACACCCGTACTTATTCAGGCAAACCTGCTCGAGGCCGGTTGTCAGATCGCTCTTCTTTGCGATTTGTGCTTGCCATCTTTTCTGTAGAATGTAAAAAGCTCCTCTGATGGGGACTGGAGTCTGCACCAGAAGTCTTGTTTCGAAGAAGACGACAAAACACATGATGCTTTCTACGCCATTGCATAGCATGTTTGAATCTGTTCGGACAGAGTTATGTTGCGTCGCATGTTTCCAAGTCTTGGCTTGCTCAAGCCGCGTTCTAAGTAATCAACGCGCCGGCCATCACGTGGCCATGTTGCAACAGAAGTAGAATATCATTGGAAACAACACATGGAGTACCGTTAGCACATTTAGCCATAGGTGAAGTCAGGCAGCTGTGGATTTTCCAGGTAAGCTTGCGCCAGAACTATCTCGCCATGATGACCGCTGTGCGAGATCAACTGAGGGCCGGGAAAAGTGCCTTGCCTTTTCCATGTTCACCGTTTAGGTTCGAGGATTTTGAGGTGTAGTGTCCTCTGGTCTGTAAGATTTTCGCTTCTCCCTGCAAAATCAAGGGCCCGCGGATCAATGGCAACAGGCGGTTTATTCAAGCCAAGAGACCTGGTGTTGCAAGAGTCGGCTTCGCTAGTGACTAGTGCACCCCCCGCAAGCGAGGCGATGGCAAAGCAAGGGACGTGTAAGTTAAGACTAAAAGGGTAGTGTAAGACCTTTCGTTGTCGAGGTTGGTCACTGGGGGAGTTTTCTTCCAAAGGCAGTCAGTCCTTTCCACAATCACTATGATCCCGACACCGGCCCCGACAACCGCTGCAGCAGTGATCAGCAATATACTGACAGAACCTTGAAAAGCTCGTAGATTCAAGCCCGTGCGGCTTTACTTGAAAGCGCCACTACAGGACGTTACATATCTCCGATTCCTTCAATCTGTGCAGGTTCATTGTTCTTCTGTGCTGTATCACCGTACTGTGATGGCGACCGCCGTACAACATTGCACATGTAGGACACAGTCAGGCTGACCTTGCAGCCTCTCTTCCGACTTCCGATGGTGTTGGCAACGAAGACGCCAGATTTTGCTACACCGGACCGAAGCGCTATGCGTTAGACGTGTGATTTCCCCAAACCGAAGCTCGCCCAGGTGTTCCATCTTTGATGGGCCAGTTCGATGCTCCAAAACTTGCCAGTTCAGTACGTTTGTTCGAGAAGCTCGGTCGGGACAAGGCAAGATGTACATCGCACAGTTTTTGGATGTCGCATTAGGTTCGTTAGTACGTGCGTGACTCGAGCCTCCACCCTAAGCTGAGATCAAGATGATCCACCCGAGGCGAGTCACGCGAGGAAGCGATGACCAGCTTCATAGCGTCCTGCAGGAGTGCAGATTAGAGTTGGCGCCGGTTGCAGGCTTGGAGAAAGGCTAAACTTCTCCGACATGTTTGCAGGTTTACTGATTATGTGGCAATGCCAGTGTAACTAAGGAGTACACCTGGATGTCGCTACACCTTGAGGTTCCTACACACTGACTGGACAAGCAAGCCACAGCCTGAAGCCGACGACCACACACAGCTAGCCTGCATGCTCGATGGTATAACCCATCTCCATGGTTTCGGGATCAGATCAGAAGTTCGCAATTTCGCAACACATGCCAGCTACACCTGTGGCCCTTCAAACGTGTCCTCCTGGCAGAAGTTCAGTCGGGACCCGTCGCCCAAAACGTGGTTGTATCGAAGCCGTCGTCTTGTTGCTATTGAAATTTGAGCAAAAGAACCGGCATGGACTTCACCCAAACTGTCCAAATATCTGTAGAAGCATCTGCAGCATCACCTTCACCTTCGCCACCATCATGACTATTTTTACCATCATTGTGATGGTTTTCATGACAAAAAACCCTTCTGCTCGTCGCAGTCGCCATCACAACCACCACCATCGCCGGCATCACTGCCATCGTCAACTCCAATGTCATGAAGATTCTAGTTTCAATCAATCCTGACTGCCACAAAACACCCGGCAACCTCAAGCACTTCCCCGGAACGCCTTTTATTTCCCCAATCCTGAGCCCCGTTGTGACAAGAGGGGTGGGAGACCGAACCCCTGAAACCCAGCGATCTCACTGCAGCCAACGCCTAACCCCAACTCCGAAACCTTGACCCTCAAGCTCAGGAATCCCCGTCAGTAGGCTTTGAGGAGCACGGGAATCCCTAGCCATGCAGACAGAGGAAAGAACCCCATAAACCCTCAAGCTACAAGCCTTCGGGTCCAGATCTAAGCTTTGCCTCGAGGACGTCATGGCCTCCATGGCTTCCCGGGCTTAGGTCCGGCTCTCCTAGTTCTACAAGCTCACAACAAGCAGAAGAATGTTCATGACCACGGGGAAGTCGGTCATGCAAAACGTTGCTGTCAGTGAATGGGAAGAATGATGCGCTCGGGCTTGAAGCTTGGTTCATACTTAGGAGTATGTGGTTCACTCCAAAGATCTGCGTCGGCAGGGTTGGTAGGTGTGGTAGCTGAGTCTGCAGATGACATGATGTAATCGGCGGGTTCATCTTGAAAGCGCTTTGGGTCGCGGGGAGACTTACAAGATCAATCGTGCAGGCCCACGCGCGGGCTTCGATGAGTGCGCCAAGTGGGGATGCTGCAGACTCCTCTCAGCTATAGTCGGGGAAGTCTCGCTGGTTAGTACAGTACAGGGTAACATTAAGACATGGGCGCTAGTTGGATGGTCCAAGTTCTAGAGTCTAGAGGCCGCCACTATTTTGCAGCACAGCCCGCGGACTTTGCGCGAGCTTGTGCCCTAGTAGAGTTAGGAATGGCCGTGCGGGTATGGAATCCATGCCTGCCTTGTGCCTTCAACCTGCCCAGCCATGCCCTTTTTTGGGCGGCATTTGGGGTCTCCACAGCTCATCTCCGAGCTTGACGCAGCGAGAGGCAGCTGGGCAGGTTTGCTTGCATTGCTTTTCTCAGCTGCTCGAAGCGCAGCTGATCGCATGCAAGCTCCACGTAGCTTCTTGAGCTGAGCATCCTACGATCTACAAAAATTCTATGCGAAGATAAGACCCGAATCATCTATCCGGCGGATAGTCCCGAATCTGCTCCTTGGTGCAACGTGTTTTTCCATGCGTTTGCTCATTGGAGGGGTACGCCATATCTATATACAAAGCTTGGCGAGACCTTCCTTCCCGGCAATCGCTGATCCTTCCAGACAGCAGTTGAAGGCAACCAGAAAAAACACCAACGCTTGCATCGCTGCATGACTGGGTGGGCGGTGAGGGTCTGTTTTCAAATGCCGATGCTTTCGGGCGCTTCATAACAAATAGCCTCAGAAGGATGCTTGGTCTGCTAATTGTAAAGGGGTCACTACAGCAGTTCCCGTACTGAACCACGAACGTTGAGTGGGCAGATGCCAGCATCGCAGCACTTGCTATTGCTGATGCTCGTGCAGCTATCTTAAAGCTTGCAGTTGTGGCTGAACCGATTAAGTGTTGTTGCTGCGAACTTTGCCAAGGTTGCCAGTACCAGTATTAGGTTTGCTGTTGCGTTCCTATGTGGGCATTGCTGCTACGTTCGGGAGAACACAGGCGTATTGTCGCGATGAGTTCCAGCGCTGTCATTGCGGTTTCTATTTTTGTACAGGGGCCTCTTTTGCACCATCTGTGAAGCTCCATGCGTAGTCTAGTGTGCAGCCCTGCAAGTGTTGTACGAGTCTTCGTAGTATGCGAAGGACACGCCGCATCTTAAACATGCATGGGGTGTCCCTGCATTGCCCTTAGTCGGTGTTCTTGAGGTTACATAACGAAGTGTATAAGCAATAGCTAAAGTTAGTCGTCTTCGCAATAGCTGCAGCGAGTTTTTGTTTCTTGTCTTTCCAGCTTTCTGAGCTTAAGTTGCGTGGGCTGCCTCCCTTACACCTTCTTGAAGAAATCTCTTGTGCTACCCCACACCGCATTCGGCTGTAGCGAGCACAAGGGGCAGTCGTATGAACCCTGAACCCTAAACCAAGATAGCCTCAAAGTCTAGACTCTAGATGCCTCCGGAAGCCCGGTCCTTGCGAGGCCGCATGGCGCTCGCCGCAGTCGGCGAACCGACAAAGCGACAATAATATGTTGGGTCATATCTGCTGCTAACACTAATAGCTAATAGCACTAATCATTGCATTCGTTGTTCCCGCTCTTGCTGATTATCTTCTGCGCCGCATGCACGGTGCGTTTACCCACTTTTATGTAGGGTAGCCACAAACGGTGTCGGCTGTTTCTTCGTGATCGGCATCTTGAAACGACTCTAGATGAGTTCTCACCCTCATGTTCATGATGTTCCCCAACATCGCCGTCAGGATCGTCCGACAGCTGCACCTCCACCATCGCAGCTATATTAAAGCTTGTCATGTTCAACTTCACATGACGGTCGTATGTGTTCATTTTCATGACAATGTCACACCCATTTGCAAGCAGAACAGCAGCAGCTCGGGCAGCGGCGGTCATCCGTATCTTCATCTCTTCCTGCATCTCGATAGGACTCAAGTACCTGACACCTCCTGAGCCACCCGACCGAAGCCCTGGACTAACACCGGAGCCTGCAAGATGTTCTCGGCGGTCTGCTGTGCGAACTTTGTGGAGAGCGCTTTCCAGCGGTGGCTCAGCCAACAGGCGCACGCATCGCAGTGCCAACATGCCGAATATGCAGATTTTGAGGCGACTGTCTGCAAACACGTCGAACCCAACAAGAAATGTGGGCTGAACTTATGAAGGAGACTTTAAGCCAACATGAAAGGGCGTACTTGGCCGAGGAGGGCGATGCCACAGAGCTTCTGCACAGTACTCGAAACTACTTCTGTCTTGCCAGACCATGTCTTACGAAAGCGCAAGTCTCTGCAAACCCACGCAAGTTGCCCCCTGGTCGAGCAGCGTTTGGGCCATGGCCGCAGATAACATCCCGGAAGCTGCTCCGAAGGACCGTCCACTGTATCTGCATCTTCGGATATCTTCGGCTATGGCGATCTTGCCTTCTGATAGGGTTTATCGTGTCGGCCGCATCTGTTGCTCTTCTTCGTGTTGTGGATTGCAATTGCCGAGAAGTTGCAACTGTCGCAAACACCAGCTCCTATCAGTTGCAGGACGCCAGCACGCCCTCCGCAGAGGCCCAGGCGGCTGCAAGTGATTCATGGCCCATCCTGGGACTTGTAGAACATGCAGGTTTGTTGGCTCGTGGTGATGACGGTATTGTAGGTGTGGCGACGTCTCTGCTGAAGCTTTTGGTTGATGTCGAAGCTGGTGAAAGCTCGGATGCGTGCGTGACTACAGCGGTTCAGAAGCTGCTTCCCGAAATGCTTCGGCATGAACTGCCAGGACGACTATGATTTTGACTCGGTGCATTAGTAGCACATGCCATGGTTCGGGGCTCATGCATCATGTTTGGAAGGTCCGACCGCAGAAGACCAGCACTCTGTGTGTTTGTGCCAGGGGTACCTGGACTGGAGTAGGTTTGGCAGAACACAAAACAAGACAGCAACATACCGTCTTTGACCCGTGGGAAGCCACGCTGAGTAAAATGCTGAGACCGCACTTCTCCCACATCTCCCAGTCCCCAGAATTGCCAGAACTTCCGTTTTCGTTTGCGAGGTGAACGGAAAAGGAGAGGAGGTTGTGGGGGAGCCGGAGCCGGTGCAAGGGGCTCCCTCTTCCAAGGAAGATTCTTCCAAGGAGCCTGGCAAAGAGGAATCGGAAGGCGCACCCAACAAGGAGGGTCCCCCTGCTACGGAGGATTCTTCTAAAGAGCAGTCTTCCAGCAAGGAGAACTCCTCTGCGAAGGAGGGCTCCGTTGCGGCAGACGGGTCCTCTGTGAAGGAGGGATCTTGCAACACGCAGGAAGCTTCCGTGCAGCAGGAACAGCCTGTGAAGGAGGACTCCTCTGCCAGAGAAGATCCATCCACGAAGCTTTCTTCGGAGGCTCAGGCGCCAGAAGGGGGCGGTGGCACAGCTTGGGGATGCAGACTAAAGCAATCTATGTAAGTTTTTTGAGTTCGGGGCGCGAGCGTACGATTTCTGGAAGCTGCCGGCAGCATGGGCTTCAGGGAATTTAGCTTGATGTGCCTGTGAGGGTGCTGTCTCTGTTGCTGTTAAGCTGATATTCCCAGGAACCGTCTGCACCATCATCAAGGCAAGAACCTCGCATGAAGCAAACCCTACAAGCACAGAGGTGCCCGCAAGTAGCAGGACTGCAACAAAAGATAGAGCGGCTTGCAATACCGCTGCTCAAAAATCACACTTCCGTTTGGAGACTTCTGTAATCGTTCAGGTTGTCTATCTAGCTCAGGCCTACATGACCCCAACCCCCGCGACGCGCCGCGGGCCACCACTGATGAATTCGTAGTCTAAGAAAGCGGTTGCAGAGGCTGCTTCTGAGTCCTCCATGCCCGACAAGGCCTTCGTGGGCTGTCACCAAGAGATCGGCCCGGAGTATGGTCGCACAGTGAACTTCATGCGAGTATTTACATTCTGGGAAGGGAAGTAAGATCATCAACGGGGGGGCAAATATTGAAGATGGGCGCAAAAGCAAGAAAACCAAGAAGACGAGCTGCCTTTGTGCACCCCGCATGCGCCCCCTTATAAGCGGTCGAGGCATCAGACATGGCCGCAGACGACATTCCACAAGAGGCGTGTGCCTAGCGAAGGGTCCTGAAAGGTACTAGAGTCACTAGAGCTCAAAGGCCAAATGATGTGCGGGATTGTTACCATCAGCTTTAAGCTTTGGTTTTCTGGGCCCCCATTCTGCTTGGTAAATTTGGCGATGCTAGTTCTGCGCAGTAAAATTGCTCCTGCTCTGAAGGTTTTCCGAAGCAAACACGAGCCCTCTTTGACGCAGGCGCCCCCGGCAAAATGGACCTGCCCAAAGTGCGAGGAGCCGAACAAGGCCACGCGTGCCTCTCGGCTTCAGGTCGGGCCTATGTCTGTGAGTCTTTAAAACGGCTACTACATAACTACTAGCACAAGGCTCCTTAAGAGGGTCCCTTTATACAGGTCCTGAAAGGGCTATTCAGGGGCTGGCTGGACTCTCGGTCTGAGCTTTGGACTTGGTGGTTCAGCCAGTGTGTCGTACCTCCTTGGCAAAATGGCTCAAATGAACGTACAGCAACCTCCAAGCAGACGGCGAACCCTGAAGCACTGGTGGGCAGTGGCGATTGTGCCTTTCATAGCGTATCATAGGCAAAAAGTATATCGTAATATGTCGTAGTAGGCTGCAGTAATATTATTCTTGTATGCTGTTATATTAGCCTTACAGACTGTGCTCGGTACAACAGTAGTCAAACATGACTGAAGCCCCACTTTGCAAAAGTAACTGAGGACGCGTGCAACAACTGCGGCGCGCCGAAGCCTGTCGCCGGTGTAGCTCTCGTGTATTATGTTGCGGAGGGGAGTGTGAGACTATGACTGTTCAGGATTGTAGGTTCCAGGTACATGTCATAGTGCTGCAGCAGATCTTTCCTGCATGGGGCTGTGGACTTCAAAATCTTAGCGTCCAGGTTTGGAGGCGACCAATTTACGATCGCCGAGATTTGGGTTTCGTTTGCTTGGGTTGTTTTCTTTTCGGAACAGACTTTATGCCTAGAGTTAATGGTCTTCAGTGAGAGAGCTGGTCGTGACGAGGCTCTAAGTTGAGGCCTACCGGACCGGACCACCCAGAATGCGCGAATCGTCGGCGGCCGGCTTGGACGCGATGCATGGCTAAACCTGCCGAATTCCTGAACTTCGAGACCCGAGCAGCAACCTGCATGCTCATGAGGCACTTGTACTTAGTGGTCCAGTTGGTCCAAAGCCCCAAATCCGGACGTCTGAGAGTCGAAACCTGCAAAAGCCCTCAGAGCTCTGTATTTTAACGTGGACACAGTATTCCGAGGCACCGGCTCCGGCGAAAGCCAAGGCAGCGCCGCCGCCGGAACGTTCCTCGCTGGATTTAAGGTTTACTCGGAGTGTAGTGGTTTGGGTTTAAAGTTTCGGGTTCGGGTTGTTGGGAGCTGGCTTGATGCTTCGGATGCCGAATGGGAGGTTTGCCATATTGCTGCTTCACCGCAGTGGCAGGCGTAAGGTAATCTACAGTGCGAGGCGCAGCTGTTCGGGCGCTGCCTGGTTTTTTGGATATCGACCGTTTCCGACGGGCCGTTTCGGAAGTCATAGCTTCAAACGTGGTCAAGCTCGAGTGGGAATTTGTTGCTGTTGTTGGTGGTGGTCGTAGTTCTGTTGCTGGTGGAGATGTTAGTGGTGTAGCCTTTGCTGCTAACTGAAGATCGGTTTTGTGGACATTTGTTGTGTCGATGTGGTCACCATCGCAGCGGGCGGTTCTTTGTGGCGCTGTAGATCAAGAAGATGGTAGTCATCTTTGTTTAGAGTAGTATTGCCGCGAATAGTTCCATCAGGAAAGATCTCATGTTTTGTAGGCCCGCTTAGGATGGTTGGACCATTTTTGCTGTAGGTGAAGTTGGAGCGGGTCGTAGTGACTGCGATGCTTGTGTTAGGCATGTTGGTCATAGCGTTCGTCACTGTCGCCATGGCCCCCGCAGCATCATGATTGTAAGCAGCAGTGCTAGTCATATTACTAGTAGCAGCAGCAGCAGCAGGAGTAGAGGCAGAGGAGGAAGAGGGGCAGTAGGAGGAGCAGTAATAGCCGCGACGGTAGTAATAGCAGTAACAGTAGCAGAGCAGCAGCAAAACCACCACGAAGAGTATATTCAGCTAGAACCGTATCACTTGTGCATTGTGCACAGTCACGCAGACCTGGTCAAACTCAAGAAGCATCATCCCAAGGCCGTTTCCTTTGATTGCTCTGACATGCTGAAGTCTTCGATACTTTGACAATCCGATCTTCCGTGTGTCCTGCCAGGATGGGTCTGCCCACACTGCGATGAGGTAAACAAAGGAGAGAGGACGGCTTGCAATAGCCTCCCGCCTTTGATGAGCGGGGGAATTGTTGGGTTCATGTCCTGTGGGAGCTTTGGCTGTGCGAGCTCGTAAAGCCTCGAAAGCTCAACTGTGCTCCTCAACGTACATTTGCAATGACAGTGGGCAGCAGCTGATATATGAGCCAAAGACGCTGTTAAGGATTCATGAAGCCAGTGCTGTCAAAGGGGTGTCGGCTGTATGCTGCGTGTCTTCACTGTCCAACCCTGGTTTCAAGTGTTCCTGTTGTTTTGTGATTATTGTTGCTTGGTCCTTTGTTGCAGGTGTTCCGCAGTGCTACTGCTACTGCTAGCCCAGCTTGCAAGCATTAACGACAACACGAAATCTGCTAGTACAAACTGACGTCAGGTGTCTACCAGTGATGTACAGCGCCAAAATTTGGACGATGCTGGTATGTTGTACGATGTGGATGTTGAAGAGTTTGCCGACAAAGCTGTCAGAATCCTATGCCCCATCCAAACTTTCCTGCGACGAGGCTGCAACGCACCCAGGCCGAAAGAGAAATGGGCCCCTTGGCACAGCTCACTGTATGTTTCGGGAAGGGCTTTAGGGATGTAGGTGTCGAAACCGCTGCTTCATGTCGAAGGTCTTGAGGTGTGCTGTCGGCACAGCTGTAGTTTGCAGCGTCAGCTCTCGAAACGGTCAGGTGTGTCCTCGCTGTGCAGCTTGGCAGCACCCAGAAACGAGCTTGTAGACTAATACTTACGGCCTTTACGCCAAGTGGGAAACCTGGCATCGATCTTTGCAAGTAAGGACAACTAAGCATTTGCTTTGCGCACATGACTCTTCGAACGGGGCCTGCCTTCAGCTGCCAGAGCTTGAGTCTCGTGTTTTCTGCCCTGACATGTGGAAGGTAGTAAGTCGAGTACTCGTAGGGAAAGCCTGGAGCTCGCAGTGACTCCCGGAAAGCCTTGGACATTAAGGCCGGGGTGCTACAACTCCAACCCGATGCACCAAAGCCCGCAACTCACCACTACACCCCGAAAGCTCCTCCCAACTCAGATCCCATCCCTTCTGCCAGTAAATGTCTCGCCTCCGAAGTCTTATACAAACGGGGGGAAATGGAAAGTTCACGTGGGAAGTTCACAAGCGGCTTTATGAAATCGGCAATGTAGGCCATGTAGGCTTATTGTTTAGCTGTAGTCTTCATGGCCGTCCTTTCAGGGGGAGCCAAACAAGCACGAGCGCAACGAGTGCAACAACTGCGGCGGCTTGGACTGTGCAGAAAAGCTCACTGTTGAAGGGCCATGCGCTCAGCTGTTAGAAGCTGGACGGCCTCATGTGGTCAGCAGCTGACATGCAGCACACATGGTTTGGATTGGTGTTTTGTGTCCGTGTCACTGCCTTCGGAATCAAGTCTGGGTTTACAGCGTTCAGAGTGCTGTTTGCCCGTCAAATGCCCTGTACATGGAAGGAGAGTGGTTTGACTAACGTGGGCAAGGTATTTTACAAGGCGGTTGCCTGTGTCTTGGCTGTTCCAAATCGATGCAATGCTTCTCGCCAACCGAGGCTGGGTGAAAAGAAGTAAATCTGCAGCTCGACTGATCTGGACTTGAGAAGCTTTCGGCACTTTGCTTCGGTGTACCAATGATGTGGAAGTCTTTGTGCGGCAGTGACAGTGCATTTGCCGGATATTTTTCGATTGCACCTGAGGATAGTTCCTGTTGGTGTCGGGCATTTTGCCTTTGTAGAGGTCGAAAACAACGTGAGGGGATCTTGCGGATGCATGGAAAACTTGCCAAGGCAAAGAAATTTTGCTGGTTCGTGGGTTTAGAGATAAGAGTTTCCGATGTGTAGGACGTTTGGCGGGTGCAGCGCTCAACGATCACACGAATCGCCTACTGTTGAGGTGATCTCACTCGGGGATTCGTCTGACGAGGAAAAGAAGGCAGCGGCAGTGGGATGCAGTGGGAGGTACAACTTCGTTCTTCGGACATTTCGGGCTGTGGTCTGGCTTTAAAGCTGGAGCGAGGCACTGGTTCACAATCTGAGTGAGTATCTCGAGCCCTCTCCTCCAGGAAGCCTTCTGCCGGATTTCTGCAGCATGGCTGAAGCGTTTTGCTGATAAATGTTGCATGGCCGAGCAAAGTTGAAGCGTCAATATAAAATGGCATGCAATATATATATATATATAATAATAATATATACATATATATACATACATACATATTATGAAACTCAGATGTAGGGTTGGCCGTCGAATACACCAGGGAAGTGTGCAGCAGGGCAGGCACCCTAAAGCAGTTGTGCGAGCGTGCGAGTCGAAAGCGGCACTGGAAGTGAAGATCTGCCAGAATTTCAGAAAACGAGGGTTCGAGACCTGTGTAAGTGGTTAATCTTCAGTTAACGCTTGCAAGGATTCTCATGTCTTCGCCTCGACGACTCCCCACACCCCCCACGCCGACGGCAGAGGGGGAAAGCCAAGCCACCAGGTGACCCGGCGCTGCTATCAACCGGTAAACTATAGAACCATCAGTTCACTCCTAAATCGAAGAAGCAGCACCGCACCGAAAAGCCCACATCTCCAGAATAGAGGAGGCTCTGTAAAGCAGGGGCTTCGGCTTCGTCTTTGCGTTCATTTCTGCGGAGGCCAAGGCGAAGGCTGCCGCCAAGCCGGCAGCGGCCAAGCCTGCCGCCGCGCCTGCCGCGGCTTGGGCCCTGGCTTCGCTTGCTTTGCGTGGTTCAGTCTCAAAGAAGATTTGCTTGTTCGTGTTTTTTCAGAAGACGCGGGTTGTACGATCTTCACTTCCGCATGCTTCGCACTGGGTACCCAGTGGTGTTCCATTTTAGCCCAAGTTCCTGACGGCCCTTGACCTTGACCTGCTCCCAGTCACGGCAATTATGCCGTCGAGCTACTATTATATGTTGCATTGTTGCGGCATGTGTGTTACGTTTTCGCAGTTCAGGGACCACAAGCCGCCTTAAGGGCTGCCGCCGCAGGAAGATCGCGTCGAAACGGTCGATGATGATGGTGGTGATGATGATGATGATGCTGATGATGGTGCTTGGTGCTGACCGTCGCGATGAAGACAACGGTGCAGGCACTTTCGATTGTGAGGGTGCAAAGGCGAGGATGCTACTGCCGCATATGGTGAGTTCAGTCGAGAAGATGAAATCTTGTTGTTGGTGGTGCCGAACAAGTGATGACTATAGCATCGTCAACACTGGCACCCTCCTTCTCACCATCACTTTCGAAAGCACATGTAGCGTCGGCAGCGTTCAGACCGAATCCTTGTGACCAAGGCCTCCGCTGCGACAGGCTCGGGCCTCGGTTGATGGGATACGAGTAGAAACACATTTTCGAGAAATGGAAGGTTGACTGTTAACTATTGCGCTTATCGTGCATGTCCCTCATTGTGCACACCGACACCTCGCTCTCGCTTATGCTACTTGTACCTGCTTCTGGCCTTTGCAGTATTTGGAGCTGCGGATTTGGGGTTTGCCCTCCGCCTCTCCACGCGTCTTCCCTCACTTCTCCGAGGCCCAAGCAAGCGCAGCAGCTCTTCAAGCTCCTCGAGCAGCTCTTCCAGCCTCTCGCCACCATTTTGGGCTCCTACGTTTATCGGGCGGCGCGTGCGCGCCAACAGCGTCGCTCCCGCCATGGTAAAGTGCACAATATTGGCTCTTCGCGTTTCATTCACACAGGATCCGCGCGGCGCGTGGCTCCGGCTGTGCATGGTGCATACTTGTCGCTCGCGTCCTACTGTTTACACTAGTTTACACAGAATCCGTGCGGCTGCATGCCCCGAAGTTCTGTCAATCATTGTATACAGATACATGCACCACCGAATGCCTTGAATCGACAGCGATTCTTAGGGGAAGTGATTTGGGATGTCCTTCTGAATGCCGCCATGCGTGGTCCTATCCCGCCAGTAAGATCAGTACTGTAAGTTGCACTTCGGTGCTCTTCTGATGTAGTCTCCTGCGGTCCTATAGTGACGTGGCTTCATGGCCCACACAGCGCATCTGCTCTTTGAACAGCCTGAAAGTACTTCTGAACTCAAATCGGCCGATTGGGGCCTGAAAGATGTGTCTGGGCGAGGCAGCAGCTCGTCAGCGGAGAAGTTCATCGGCAGTGCAGCCGAGCGGAAGCTGCTTGGCAGCAACTCCATTACTACAAGATGAAGATCATCGAAACTTCGCAAGGACTGAGTAGGAAACCGACCTAGCGTTGCGACATGTTCCGACGACGGGTCGCCGAAATCCCAAACGCTGAAGCACCTTATCGCCTTCACTTGCACCCTATACAGAGCTGAAAACTTGAGCACGCCAAGCGCACCCTGAACAGAAAGACCGAGACCGCTCAAAGCTTGAACTGAAATGCAGTAGTCTACACACCCTATAGGCCCTCACGCCCAGACGAAAAGCTCGAAACCTCAGAACCCCGAAGCAACAACCTTTTGAGCTTAGCATCGGCAGCGCCCCGAGGCTTCATCCGTTCGAGCGTGACTTATCTGTACATGAGAAGCTTATTGTAGGGCTTGTCTTTCTATGTCACGGAACACGAGAAGAAAATGTGATGAGCACTTCAACTTTCAAGCTTGCGTTGATTATGGCTGCTTTGTGGATGCTGTATCCTTGCGGTCCAGGCCGCAGCCCGTCGGACTACAGGAGACCCTTCGCGCGCGGGCGCAGACCACGCAAAACGGCTTAATTACATGTCCCATTGCCTAGACCTGCCTAAGAGGCTTGCAGCTCTCTAGGTGCGGTGGGTGTTTAGCTGAGGGGCTTATAGCCTTGACTTCAGTCGTCGCAGCTTGGAGCGTTTCCCGCTTCGTTGCTGATTTGATAAGTGGATGCCGTTTTTTTCGCTAGGGTGTTTGGACCTGGACAGGTGAGGTATGAATCTTGTTTGATTCATTCTGATCGGTGCAATCTGTGCTTGAGGCAGCCCTCGGATGGGCATGGGCACAGACGTCCGTGACCGCCGAGACCGTGGGGGTCGAGATGGGAATGCTCCCGGGCTTTTAGCTCAGGACTCACAGTTGAGAAGAGGGCGTTGGTTCTCCAAGGTCAGCTTTAGTCGGAAAGTCGGACTCGTGCCTCTGGCTTTGAGGTGTATCAAGGTGCACGGTGTTGACTCAGCGATTGGGAAAATACCAGAGTCGAGCGAACCTGAAGGGAACGGTTGGTCTAGCTTTGTCTTATGATCCTCCAAACGGCAGCCTTCGTCTGGGCCGTGGTCGAGTGCCGGCCTGGCCTTGGGCGCCAGCAGCTGTCCGTTTGCGCCCGCCGTCATTTTCCATGTTTCCTGCGTGGAGTATCCGCGCACCATTTTCCCGGGAAAAAACGCTTCGAAACCAAAGATCACATACCAGGCATTAGGTCGCTTTCCTGCACTGTGAATCACGCTGCCAGTAAGAGAGCCTGGACCTTTACGGCGTTTGGGTCTGTAGGGTTTTAAGGGTTCGGGCTCGGGTGAAAGGACCGGCTAAAGACTACAAACACTCAAGACTTGCAAGCTTCGGACCTTTGCTAGTGCCAAGCGCACCGCTCTGCCACTGCTTAAAGCGGCTCCCCTCCACTGCTGCCGCCTGCCGCGCCACCGCCTCACTACTCCACGACTACCGCGTCGTAATTGCCGCGCCGCTCTGCTACATGGTTGCACTGCCGCGCCGATCTGCTGTGCTGTGCCTGCCACTGCCGCTACTGCCTACTGTCGCACTGCTCCTCCGCGCCGCTCAGTTACGGCTCCACTACGGCCGCTTCGCTATTTTTGCATTACTGTTGCTGCTTCTGCTGCTGCTGCCGAGACCTGGTTCTGAGCCAAGCTGTGCTTGGGCACGCACGGAGAACAGACTGCATGCGACATTTCATACCGGGGTTTGCCATTGTTCCTGGATCCCCATCTACTACTGTTAAGCTGACCATGTGCACACGTAGATTCCACTGCATCCTTTCCAAAGCCAAGGCTCGGGATGGGGAGCAGCGCGATCGGCGCGACTACTCGGACAACCGCGAATATGGCGAGGGCCGGGACCGAGATCGAGGTGATCGAGATCGGGACAGAGAGCAGAATCGTGGCCGGGACCAGCGTGACCGCGATGACAAGCGGGATCGAGACCGGGACCGGGACAGGGACCGACGAGACAAGGACCGACGAGAGCGTCGGGACAGTCGCGACAATCGCTCTGGCCGAGACGGTCGGAGGTCGCGCTCGCGTGGCCGTCGCGCCTCGGCCAAGAAGACTCACGTGCAGCGCAGCGCATCTCGTGTATATGTGATGCCCCATGTTCGTCTAGCGAGTCTAGCTGCTCTATGCTACTATGCTCATAGCATCACTTAACTCGTCTACCATGTGGATTCCGAAGTTACATCTCTGTCCAAGTTATGATTACAGCCTGAAGTGGAGGCATCAAGCTGTACTCACAATTCTGGGGCCGCTTGTGGCTTCAGAGAAACATTCGCTCTGTTTTTTTCGAGGTGCAGCGGACGCAGAGGCGGATGGTCGCCAGGCAGACTAAGTCTGAGATGCTTTGGGGAGTTTGGTGTTGGTGCTTTCTGTTAGTTTTCTGTTCTAGAGGTGCATTGTGGGTGAGGATGCTTGAACTTCGCCATGCAGTTCCTTGCAGGCAAACATTGGTCAGTGACTGGTTCACATGTATAGAAATTTTTCGTAGGCAAAGCAGACGCACTCAATGGAAGATTTTGTTCATTCTGCAAACATGGGACATGCTTCTACACTTGAAAAGAATATTCCCAGAACGCTAGGATTCCGTGGAGCTTCAGTAAGCAAGACAACATGTGCTGGAGTCTTTAAGTGGGTGCACTGGTATGCAACACCCGTGACCTCGAACCTGTAATCGTGGGTTGGCAGAAATTCCTGAGCCCTAATCTGAGATCCGGCAGGATGACTGGCAATGGCGTGAGAAACGAATCTCGGCTAGCTTGGCTTCCGGAGCTTGTGGAGTACAAGAAACCCTCCCCCTACTTACAGCTCGTCGTATCAGGGTTTGCCAGTACCTGTAGTGCTATGATTGGTTGTCAGTGTATGCCGAAGCACTCTTTTGTAGCTTCGACTCTTGGGGGTTTGATGAATGGATCAGTCGAAGGATCTCTGTGAGAATTTGTGTGGGTCATATGTGGATTTCGGGTGTTCTTGCGCATGTTAGTAACACTACTGCGTAAGCAGAACGCCCGCCCGCTGAACCGCAGTATCCTCACATTGTGTTTGTGTGCAGTGAGGGTTCGAGCCCCCGGATGGCTTGCAAAAGAGTGAAAGATTTTCCGAGCTCCCAAGTAGTCTGCTACAGACCAGCAGCTGTTCCACCTCTTTGCACTGACAATCCCCCAAGCTGTGGAAAAGCGAGGCGCAGATGACAATGGCAGCTGGAACAACTCGGCTGAGCAGGCATACACTGCTGTGCAGTCGCTTGGGCTGTCGGGGGTTCCTACCAAGAGCCACTCGATAAAAGATCATGTTCCTGAACCTCACTGCCGCTTGTCACGGTTCAGTGAGGAAGCAATGAGTTCTGTCCTTCGTTTTGTCCTTCATCGATTCGTAGTTGCTTCAAGTCGTGTCTGTCCCTACACACATGCACAATATACGGGCTTAACTAATTACCTATACTATTTTGGGGGTTTCTTACTATAATTACAGTAGAATATACCCCAATGCTAAAGTGGCAGAGTCATGCCAGAAGCCGATGCAGGCGAGCGGTCGGGAAGGACCTTCCGAGGGTTCACCCTGGCAAGGGATGGGCACCCGAAGCTTTTGAGCGTAGAGTTCATGTTTTACTGCAGTTGGGACATGAATGATTGCTTGGGCAGCCCGCTTCGGCTTTGGCTTCCCAGGGCTTGACCCCGCTCAATCGCTGACCCCTTTCAATCGCATGAATACGAAGCAAAGCCCTGCAAGCCCCAACGCTTCGATGGCACCGACTTATGCTTGTTGACCGTCCCAGAGCTTCGTGGAGGCAAGATTGACAACCCTGCATTCGGTCCAAGATGCCAATGCTGAGACCTGTGTCCCCAGAAGGTTTAGGCTGGGAGATTGGGTTTCGGATTTTGTAAGCTTCATGTGCCGTTCCAGGACAAGGCTGGCCCAATCAAAGGCGGCGGCCTCGGATGACACATTTGTTAGGAGCGACATGTGCCTGCAGTTCTACACGCAATGACGGGCAATGAGGCACGAAATCTTCAGGTGCCTTGAATTCTGAATTGCCTCCTGGTGCAGGCGAAAACAAAAGTCCAAAAGGTTTGGGCGCTGATGCGGTTTGCCCCCCTCCCTCCCCCCGCCTCCCCGTATGGCTTCCAAGGGTTCGTGCAAGGCTTCGTTTCCCTAGACTATATAGATAATGGCGAGGGCTGAACTGGTCGGGGCTACTTTGAGGAGGTGCCTGTTTCCTGAAGCGTGAAAGAAGTGAGCGCATCAGGTCCGAAACTTGGGGGCAGGAAGAGGCCTGGAACCAAAAGAGCCTTGGCAAGGAGTTTTGCGCTTGACTTGAGGCTCCTCTGAAATGCTTCTTTGTCGGTTTGGGGTTAGGGCCAGAGGTGCGCTGATACGCCCTGGAACTTAGAGTCTTAGATCTTTCCATCAACTCCCTTCCTCCAGCCAGCTCCGTCCCAAGCGAGTTTGTAGTTGGCATTGATGCTTCTCCTGTCTGGCCGTAGAAACCTGAGAGTAATGGCATGCTGCAAGTGGCTGTACGCAGTCAAAAACTGTTCGAATCATTGCTTGGATACAATGCGGGATATTTCTAAGAAGCACATCTAGAGTCTAGAGTTTGCACATGGACATGCGCTACACAGCTATGTCCTACACGCAGGCTTGGCCGCACGTTTGGGTCCAAGGGGACATCACCCCCCCGCTCGCCTTTGTTGTTTGACCCTTCGTTGGGCCGCTGGGGCTTAGGGATGCTTAGGGGGATCATAATCATCCATACATTACATACATAAAACATATACACACGTCTTATATATATATACATATATTTGTATATATATATATATTCATTTGTAGAGCCAGAGAGAAGGACAAAGAGATAAATAGAGAAATCATGTAGGAGGTCCAGCCCAGTCCCTTCGTTTGGAATTTACAGTCCCCATCGGCTTTTGAGGACAAACATAAGCAGTCACAGGAACCAAACACATTCTAGCAACACGACAAGGACATCTCAGAAGCAAGCACCACTTGTCTCCAAATCTTCTTAATGCAAGCTCCAGTGGAGGATCTAATCATCCCTCCAAAACCCAGCATCACCATGCTCACTTCAACACTGCCCAGGCCTCGAAAACCCTTGCCAGAAAGACCCCCTCGCCATGGGAAATGGCGCTCCGCCGTTGTGCCGGGATGGGTGGCGCTGCGATTCGCGTGCCTTCCAGGCACGCAAGTGTGTCCCAATACAAAAACTCGAATCGGGACGTTCGAGGCACTGTATGCCGCCGTGACAGACTTTTAAAGTTCCACTATAAATCAAGCTCGTCGGGATTGTCCAGGACCTCGAGGCATTGCCGCGAGTTCCTGCCGCAAGATCCCTTTGTGTTTGGTGCGTGTCCTTGCATGCCGCAGAGTCTTTCAAATACAATACGTCGGTGTGCTTATGAGCCAGAGCACATGATCTTCGTTTGTGCGGCAAGGACAACCATAGCACCAAAGATTTCGTGTTCTTGTTCTCAGGGAACCGTGGCACGTAGCGGCCAAGTCAACGTTAAGCCCTGGACCAACCTCCCACACGATCTCACCAGCTGCGTGCGGCGCAGGGTGGCTATTCCGTGGCGCCGTGTTCCTGCAAGCCGTCCCGCCTTGTTTTTCACGGCATTTTCGGTCGGTCCGAAGATTTCGGATTCTGTGTTGAAGCACAGACCCCAAAAGGTTCCACGGTTTGGTCTTGAAGCGGCTTTCCTGAGCGTAGAAGCACTGTTTGGGCTTCCCGGCTGGAGAGGTTCGACGAGGTAATGTTATGTATAGTGCAGTGAAGTGAGCCAAACCGCAACGCAGGCATGATGGTTTGTGACATGCGGAACGTTTGTGTTTGCACTAGGCTTGACTGAGCAAGCACATAGGCTCATAATTTATAGCTTGCATGGGCGTTCATCTTAAACTCTGAGACACGGGTCCTAGATTCTCACAGCTACAGAGACTGTCAGGCGACCCGGTTCAGCCTGCACTTCACAAACTCTGGCACCTTGAGTCTACAAAGCTGCATACCTCCGAGCCTCCGAAAATCCCTGAGTTCGTGCCAAACTCGATCATTGGCCATCAGCATGTCCAGGCCGTCGGAGAACCTGGACAACCAGACCTTGAGCGCTTGCTGCGTGTTGGCCTGGTTGCATGGCCTCATTTAGAGTTGTGGGCCTGAGAAAGTGGGCGCGGGCTAACGGCTTATAGGAGAAAGCTTCGGGTCTTGGGCATGGCATTCGACCAACTGTAGTCTTCTGGAGTGGAGCTCATCTGTGTTCCGCCGCTGCGCATGCTGTTTTCCGATGAACGTCCTTCTCTGGACAACCTTTGCGTGCAGCATTGTGCCTATAAGTGTGCGTTTGGGACCATGCTGTTCTTTTAAATTCGGGTGTTGTCCTTGACAAGCACGGCCAGAGCTGAGGTGTTTCGACATGTCATATTGTCATGGCAACAGCACCCACCTTGTGCAATTTGATTGCACCAACCATGCAAGCAGCCTGCAAGCCTTGAAGAATGGAATCCCCAGTATTTCTGCTGGCACCATGGAACCCCTGTCCCTTTCCATGCCTGTTGTGCTAAACACCATGAACCAGCCTCAGACACCCATGTCCATGATTTCCGTTGGCCGAGGGGCTTGGAACCCGGCACTCACGAGGAGATCAGCGCAGGCACCTGTGCGATCGCCGGGGAAATGTGGTAACAACCCCGAGATTTTGAAGCCAAGCCGGGCGGCAGAGCAAGACTTACCACAATTACCATTACAGCGGATGCAATTTTAGACTTGTCTTGATACATGTCAGATCACCACATCACAGAAGAAAGCTGAACTAGTGGCCTGGATTTCGTACTTTCTCTTGCTATGATAATGTTTTCTCGAGAGATGAAAGCTAAGCCATCTTGGCTAATAGTTCAACTTAGACTTGTCCTAGCCTGTAAAGCCACCACTTCCTTCCCTAGTCATTATGAAGTACTGCAGTTGTCTTAGTCATTCTGTCTATAGAAGCGCTCCCGAGTCCGAACGTGATTTGCGCCAGACTGCCCTATTTCCTGCACGTGAGTGCTTTGAGGTATGCGAGCTTTGGGGTTAAAAGGCGAAAGAGAGTTGAAGCTGTACAGTACGCAGCGTTGAGGCAGCATTTTGCTTGCGAGGGCGTAGGGGCGTAGGGTGTATACTGTAGGGCTTGGTATTGAGCCGTTGTGACGTGGGCTCGACGACGACCACTGAGGCGGCGGTATTTAAATCCAGCTCACCTGGCAAACCTGTACCCGCGGCTTACCGGAACCCCTCTTTGCTTTGTTACGCGTTTAGTCGCCTACCTGCAGGCCACTTGTCCGCCGTAGTTCCGTCGTACAGCTACAGGTCGACGACAACACATGTTCGATCTTGCAGCAGACGGCAGACGGTCTTTCACATTCGGAATGCTGGTCCCGTTTTGATGCAGGTCAGCTGGAAGGGCTCCACAAAGAGGTTCTAAAGCATTTGACACCTGGCGTTTGAGTATCAAGGTGTTGGTTGTCCTCCCGCTGCAGGTTCCGCGCAGGTTTCTAAGGATTTGTTACTGGTGTCTCGCAAGTCTTTCGCAGGTTTCTCGTGGGCGTTTCACTAGCCGTTGACAAGTTTCTGCCCACATCTCTCGCAAATTTGGAAGGTTTCTCAGAGGTTTTGCGATTGATGGTGGTGCGAATGATGGTCATGATTGGTCATGAGAATGGTGATGATGATGACGATGATGACCACGGGTTTTTGGGTTTGAACGAGCGGGACTCCTTTCGTCATCACGCCATAATACTCAAAGACCTGCACAGTGCTTTTCCTGTACTCGGCGCTGTGCATGTATGTAGACAGAGGAACGGAGCGTTCTATTCTGGCTGAGGGAACTTCTGTTTCCAATCTCAGAAGGAGTCGACCTTACACGCTTCAGCAGGGAGGGATTGTAAGGGCCTTCAACACCGACGAGCCGGCACGCGACTAAGTTTGCAACCCCGCACACATCTACATTCCCTCCAAAGTTCCGATCATCTCAAACGAACGATTTTGCATCTGAGCGGCCAAAATTACGATGCTAGAACGTCATGCAGATCACGAAGCTCTTCGCTGGCCCAGGAATTTCTTTGGTGCGGAGTCAGTCGCAGAAGATGCCACCTGCGGGTTCCTCGACCAACAGCCATAGAATCTGACGAGCATCACGGCATCACTATATCAGATATGTACACACATGCCCGATTGTATGACAGTCTTATACCATGTTATATTATATCTACACCAACTATACAGCTGTCCGTTTCCGCGTTCATTTGGTTGAAACTGTCCGCCCTGAAACCGCAAGATACGAGTCCTCAAGTGGTAGAGTTAGTGTTGTCGTGCATCTTGCTGCCGCATCCTCTTGCATGGTGCAGTAGTCCTGTCGTTTCTCATCGGCTCGCCCACACAGACCTTCCTACACTCACAGACACACAGCCAATCACCTGCACACGCGCACACAGACAAGCAAGACAGAAGGACAAACAGACAGGCAGGGGTGCAAATGGCCATGTGCATTCCGAAGTTGCTGGCGAGAGAGGGAGTCCCTGAGCATGTCCTCAAGCCTGACAGAACACTTTGAGAGACGGAAAAAGACTGAAAATGCAAGATTTATCTAGCAGGCATCCAGGCAGTCCTAGAATCACCGTAGGCTCGTCGTCCAGCACTCGTCCACCGGGGCCGACTCCCTGGTGCGGATGGCGCAGCTCCTTTGCAGGCTCGCCTCGGGTTGGGATGTCTGCCGTCCAGGCTAGGTCCTAGGTATGTTGCGTATTGCGTGTTTCGGACCTGAAGGGGAGATCGGAGCCAAGTTACGCTCCGTGCAGTTGTACAGTCTTCCATAATCATAGCACACATTCGCCTATAAAACACGTGTGGCTCTTTGTCGGAGGTGGGTTCTGTCTGGCAGCCGGTACAACGAAGCAAGTTGAAGTTTAGTCAAAGGCACCATACAGTGCGAACTGCTGCAGGTGGGGGCTGTCGCAGTCTCCACGGGTGGACCTGACCGTAGGCCATCGGTCACCGCATTTCTGTTACATTCGGGCACCGATTTCAGTTTGGGTCAGGGTTGATGTTGAAAGGCTGTGTGAGGGTAGAGGGGGCGGTGAATTGGTCGAGGGCTTTCGGATTGGAGCTTCCGGTATCAGTATCTTTAAGGCTTTAAGGGGCCGAGTTTGCGTGTCTAAGCAGCTTCATGCTGCCAAGAAGCAAAGCAGCGCCAGCATGAGCTGTTTTTTCATAGGCCGTTCTGTGGCACCCCGAACCTTGCTTTTATGTATGTACAGGCAGATTTCCCAGGTTGGTGTTCCATGGTGCTTGCTGCACACTGTTTGTGGACGGGGGCAATGAATGCTTTTTACCTGCCTTGCCGAAGACCACCTCCGATAGTCAAAAGTCAAGAACATAAATAACCCTAGGTTACAGTAGGAGCGGACGTGGCATGCGCAGTTTCTTGGTGACCTTCTGGAGCCCCTGCACACATCCACACACTAAGAGGAGTTTCTCGTTTCAGAAACGAAACAGTTGGCCCGCGCATTCAGGCGGTCCCCGCTGCTGCCGTAAAGACCTTTTTAGACCAGCTGGGCCGGCACATGAACGACGAAGCAGCGACAGATCAAGAAGACTAACACAGACAGACACCCACAACCTTTTGCAGATGAGATGCACGTATCCAACTCCAACTCTGCGCAGGTCTCGACTTTGGCAAAGTTTCCTTCTTGAAGCTTCCGTCGGACAGGCTCGCACTCAGCTGCACAGTCTTATCAACCTTCTGCAGCACGAGATACCAGCTACCGGGACATGCTCAGTCCCTGACTTGTTCTGCAATCCGACTGCCTGCAGATTCTTGTGATCACGCTAACATCGCTGAGCATCGACGATGGGTGTTCTGTCTCGAGGCAAAGATCCTCCTGCTACGGTCCTGCAGTTGCGGGGGCAAGGAAAATGGTCAGCAACTCAAGGTGGGATGGTTTAGCTTGTGCTTTCGAATGGCAGTACCCAAAATTACGGTTAAGGGTTTCGATGGATTGGGGTGTTTGGCTGCCAGGGTTCCACAGGGTGGGAGGCCGTCTTGGGGTTTCTGGGTTGGTCGGCTCCTCCTTGAAGCTCCAGGCGGCAGGAGCTCAGTCCAAATCTCGACTGAGAGAAGCACACCTTGGCCTAATATCCACAGCCTGTATCGACAAAGCCCCTCAAAGACCCTAAGCCCTATTAAGCCCTAAGCAACACGTTCTTGGTTGGAGCTCTTGGAGCCAGGCGTCAGGGCTTCGTCCACCTCACTGCCGAAGTGTGGGAGCAGCATCCTGGCATTGGATGGAGGAACTTCGTCGTGTCGGTCTTTATCACTGCCATGATGTGATTCGAATGGGTACTCCGCAATAGCAGCAGCAGTTTTCACGGAACTCCAGGGGCTGTGAACTCTAGTGCCAGTGATTCCAGCTTGGGCTGCGGACCTATGCATGGATCATCGAGCAGCATGGTGCTCGACCGTCGTCCCCACACATGAAAGTCGACAACCTGCACCTCATGACTCATGGACCCGATAGCTCCTGTTGCGCAAAGGCTCTCTGCGCTTCGGTTCCTGCCGATGATAGTGAGCTACCTGCCAGCAAGACCCGGGTTTCGGATTTGGATTCTGGCTGTCAGGCCGGTGTATTTCGGTTTCCTCAATAATCCCTAATGCATAGCTCAGGGAGACAAGAAAGGGGCTTCGCGACGACCTCACCCTGACGTGAAACCCGATGTTGTTTTCTCCGCCGCACTTCTCCAGTGCATGTAAGATGAGTTTTGTTGGAGCACATGGTGTCTGTGTCATATCAAAGCAGGACGGAAAACGGTGGAAGGAACAAGGGTGGTAGAAGCTACCGAAACTGCTGCACACAACTCATCTTTTACCTGCCCAGGTACTGGCCAGGGATCCTACTACCTCGATCCTTTCCGAGACTCGGATGAGGGCAGTTGTCATGATTGGGTGAATATGGGTGGACACACTACGTACCTAATGAAACAACATCTGCACGCACGATCAATTTAATGGTTCGTGAGCCTGTCCCAGCTGCCGTGTGTCCCGTTCTTGGCCTCTGTCTGGTTTTCAAGCCGCAGGATGGCGATCTCGAGGCGTAAGTAGCCCCAAATTCCAAAGTCCGCGCGCTTCCGAAGCTCCACGCTGAGCTTAGGAGAAGTGTGGGATGCTGAGCTCCAGGTAGAGCATCTAAAGTCCGATCCTCTGATGAGTGGCCTGGGCGGCAAAGCTGTTTCAGGATGCAGAATTTTAAGAAAGAAGCTTTTCCTTTGTCTCCGGATCTATGAAGGAGGGGTACATTGGATGTTCAACTTCCGTTGCGCATGCGAACACATGGGAGTTGTGCATCAGAATCCACAGAATCGTGCTCTCCATATCGTACCTGGTGCGGTGGCAGTTCCCAGTTCCCGGTGAGCACGCAAGGCTTGCATGCCCCAACATCTCCCGGACGACTTGGCCTCAAGCTCTGAACATGGCTCTAAACATTGCTGGTGGCCAGGTGACACATACGCCTCCCCGATCTGCAGCGACATAGTTCTTAGAGACCCGATATGGAGTAGCCGTATGTAGCGAATCATTACAGTAGCTATGTATAGTTGTGTTTGCTAGCACGGATCAACCAACACCGCCACACCATTGACTATCTACATCAACATCTTCATTGAATCTTCATCATCATCACCATCACCATCACCACCACCATCTCATCGGAATCACTATCAGCTAACTTTTGTCGTCCTCTTCATCGCCATCTTCCGAAAAGACGTCCACGAAACTCATACAGGCTGAGATAAAGACTGCGTGTAGCTGGTTCGAAGTTTGAGACTCTTGTATTGCTGCTTTGCCCTTGTCTGCACATCTGACATGTGCTCGCTGAGGCAGCATGCCCCGGCATGCGACTGAAGAGAATCTGCGGCTGAAGAACATGCCTTTTGAAAGATTTCAGGACCGGCAGTTTGGGCGGGGTTCCACCGGGCTTCGGTCGGGCTTCTGGCTGTTCCTTGATTGGATGCTGGGGTGGACGAGCGGTGACCTATCTGCACCTGAAGCTTTCGTTTGACATTTAGGTTTTCCGGCAACCTCCTGAAAATTCGCATCAGAGGGCTTGGGCTTGTGCTGTTATTTGCGATGGCCGTCTCGAGCTTCAACATTTTGCGGCACAGTTCTCCACCCGCTCGATAATACCAGAGGCCCCAAAAGCAGGACATCATCGAAGGCCTGACTGAGCGCCGGAAGCTGCAGACCTTAAGCTTGAACCGTGGCCGGCCTCAAGTAGCCAACATGAGCATTACCTCCAAAGCCGTGGACAAATCGGAGTCCTTGCATCCAGGATCTTTTGCAGACCCATCGGGTAGATCTCAGCAAATTTGGCAAGGGCAATGCGAAGACGCCCCTTGAAAAAGCTTGGCCCCGCTGTAGTTTGGTGTTGGAACCTCCAGTGGCTCCTTCATGAGTATGGGTTTCGGTTTCAGTTTTGAGGCAACTGCTGCTGTGCTTTAGGGTGGCTCCTTGGCTTGCGTTTCTGGTTGACTGTGCAGTACTTTGCCTTGGATCGGTTGCCGTGGTGAGGTCTTTCGTGTTCTTGAAGTGATAGAGCTTCCGGACAGTGCTGCGTCTACTTACCTCCGCTATGACGGATATACAGCAGATTCTGCAGTTTAACTTCTGTACAAATTCGATCCTCCCTAGATCTCCAGCTGTATGCCGGCACCGGAGATCCCGGAACACAAACTAAACTGTGCCTTAAATAAGTCAGCTTAAAAGGCTTCCGGTTCGAGCCTAAGGTTGCAGCATGCAGGCATTGTTGTTCTTTGCGTGCGGCGATCGCTTCGCATAGCTTGGCCCAGTGACCGCATCAGTTGCCAGAACGCGACCCCAAACTCCCATGACTCGTGCAAACACCAACTACAAGCAACCTTCCACATCCAGATCCACATCCACCGGTTCTTCCAGGTTGCAGCAGTTCTACGACTCTGTCGTCCGAGACGAAAAGTGCTACCTGCAAGTAGAGGAGAGACGGCTGGCGGCTAGTGTGGCCTCTGCTGGTGATTCCGTAGTCCATTATCCGAGCCTCAAGACCTTCGGAAAGGCCTCAAGAACCGTAACCAGAAAGCAGTAGCAGTCAGTAGCCATAACGACAACCACTGCAACAGCGACATCAAGGACATCAACGACATTAGCGTCATAGTTTACGGGGCTCCGGAAGTTGTCACCTTTGTTTAGATGGCGCTCCCGTTTTTGTTCGTTCCTTGTTATTTTAGTAGGTACTGTTGCTTGCCGCTTGTGCTTGTGGTGGTGGTGGTATGTGGTGGTGGATTTTACCTGTTGCTGGTACACTCCAAAAAGAATAAGAACAGTGGTGTGAAAACGGAAAGCAACAGTTAAACCTCACACACGCACACAGATTCTTGGGACAAGTGCGAAGGCAGGACAAGCCATGATCGTGATCTTGCGTCGTGCTGACCGCGATGGCAAAGATTTGTTTCAAGATGTTTGCCGCACTTCACTTGATAGTCGGGGTCCTTCCAAATTTCGATGCAGCAGCAAGGCAAACATTGCGCAAGAGTTTGTTTAAAAGATTTTAAAAGTATGTTGTTCACTTGCAGGATGGGCGGCTGCTTCGATTTGTGGAGCTCGTCCGCCGCTTTTCTACAATGGCTTGGTGGATTTTGAGAGTTTGTCTGTCAAGGGTTTGCGCGCTTCTGCTGCTTCGAAGCTGTCGGGTCGCGGCACATCCAATGTAAGAGGATGTGCATTTTCGGTCGCCGTGTTTCCATGATGGTAGGTGCGATCTACAGTAAGATACTCTGTACTCTGTTTCGTCCAGCAGACATCAACACTGAAATCAATGTTGTGCACTTGTAATTATGCGGCATGTGGGCGATAAGTTTCGCATTCATGAGTGTGGGCTATGACTTGATGTCGAGCTTTGGAGCGTAGGAGTTCAGACTCCCAAATCAAAGATGCCGATGTGGCTGCATACTGCTTCTTCAAGAGAATGCTTAGCAAAGACACGTGTTCAGCAAGTCTGTTCCTCGGGCAGTAAGCACTGGGCAAGACCTCTTAACTACATAAGCCTGGAAAGGTCGCTTGGCATCTCGATGCCCTACGATGACATGTCAGTCCTAAAACCCTTGAATCCATGCATGGTTTCCCACGGTGTTTTGGATTGAGGCATATCACTTCGCTTTCGGGACACGAGTGGCCGCATTCGCGAATTGCGAATCAAGAGCCAGCGGAATGCGTCGGGCTACTTGCAACGAGCTCATAGTTTTGAGAGTTTCTGGAAGTATGAGCCTGACTTGTTGCCGGTAGGATGGGTTTCTGTCCGGGTTCTCTCGCCACATGCACGTGCTACTTAAAAGAATAGGGTCATTTAGATCATTGTAGCTCCAAGCGGGATAACCTTGTTGTAGCAAGCTTACTACATGACTAAATGCGCAATTTGCTTCGAGGAGGAACCACAAGGGTTCCGACGGGTTTGCAGTAGGAGCGTTGTAAAGATCATTGCCTCGCCAAGCGGTCGCCTTTTTCTGCCTCGGCTAAGGAACGCGGGCTAGTCTAGTCGCGATTAGAGTCGGTTCTTGAATTCTATCATGCCTGCAGATCTTCACGCCCCACGATCTCAAAAAAGGGGAACCGACAGGTCTTTGGTAAAACTTATCTGCTGACTGTGCCCTGAAACCAGAGTTTTAGATAGAGTACAGCTTGGAGATGATGTGGTAACCCCGTTGGCTCAGGTTCTTGTAGAGAAGCTTGGATGCACTGGTTGTCCTCGGGTGCAGCATGTGTCATGCAATTAGTAAGCTCTGTATTGTGCTGGACTTGATTCTGCCGTGGGTTCCGTTTTCACTGCAGCCCTGGGACGATTATGCAGTTGGTTGAAGCTGCGATGATTAGGCAGAGAATGGGGGAGGGGGAGGACGATACCCGTTTGGAACAGACAGAACGCAGGCCAATGCCTTTTTTGGGGCGCTTGTAATACTAGGTTCCTACAATCCTACAAGCTAAGTAATGAGGGGCCAACTTAGGGGTGGCTTCGGGCGAGCTCCCATTTGGCTTGGGGCCTGGTTTGGGCTTGACTTCTACCGAGGAAAGAAACCAGCCGCTAGCAATGGCCGTGGCCTCAGACTGGCCATGATGTTGTTTCCAACCAGCGCTAGTCAGGTTGACGCGTTAGCGTGGTGCTTTCGTACAACGAATGTTCGAGAAAACCAAGGTCTTACGCATTGGCGAGCAAGGGCGTTGGCGGGACAGGGTGTGCGAAAGTGCCCAAAACCTGAACCCATCACCCCCGAAGCTCCACACCGCATCAGCCCGGAGTCAATGGTATCTCACCGCGTCCTGATCCCAAGGTTGCTTGAAAGCTTGAAACCAAGCCCATCCCGCCCTAAACTCCTTGGCTGGTGCAGGAAGCCATAGAAGAGTGCTTTGAATCGAAGCTGAGCCTCAGCAGTGAGGTCGGCCGCCTGCAAAATTGCAGTTTCTATTGTCCCATCCTTCAAGTTTGTTTTGAGGCTGCTTGCACTTTACAGGTGTTTTTCTTTGTGTTAGGTGTGCAGAGCGGTGCGGACTTGCGACATTTGGGATCGTTCTTCAACTTTCCTGCGGTGACTTTGGTCAGTCTGTCTGCGATGAAGGACATTCAATCTTAAAGCCTGGGCCAGAAATTCATGAGAACGACACGGTCGGGAAGTAAAGGCTGGACCAAGCCTGATACTTACTATATATATATATACACATTTACATATTTTAGATAGATAGTATATTATATGGCAGTCTCGATCCCCATCATCTGTCAAGACAGAATGAGGGATGGGCAGCTGGGTTGTGTTGAAACACGGTGCGTTTCAGAGTACGGCAGGCTCTTGTTCTTGCTGTCATGATGCGTGCCTCACAAGCGCGAGCAAAACTACTTCATTCAGAATCTCAAAGGACGCACACGCCGAATTGCAAGTCTATGTGGCCCAGAACATGACATGCGCGAAAGCCCCAATACGTGCACTTCCCAAGTTTCCTGGGCTTCCATGTCGCCCTTACGCCACATCGCTGTGGTCAATTTTCCTGGGGACAGAAAGTGTTGGGGCCTCCGCAAGGGCTGTCTGGCTATTTGATTTTACTGCCATGGCCCGGTTGAGATCCTCCCATATCGTCTGCGGGATGCAGTGGCAACATGCATATGGCTCAACGTGCGTGCTTGGGATGATGTACATGAGGTAGCATGCATGCCGTGCTGCGTTGGGGCGGTGTGGCAGCGTCAGATGCGCCCCCTCTCTCGACGGATCGAAAGTGCAGTGGCCGGCCTTTTTCAAACCACAATTTCAAACTTCAAACGTCATGTAGTCTAAGCTAAGCTTCCACGGTTACACATGCACTTCACAACATCGCATGGGTTCAGGATTCAAGACGGAGATGCAGTGGTCAGAACAGTATTTTCGGTTGTTGCGCGTTGTGTCCTGATGAAGGCCGTGCAGAACCTCGTGCCGTGGGGGGTTCTGTTGGTGAGCTAACGCTGAATGCAGAAGACTAAGTTTATTGCGCCTTCGCAGCTCTGAGCTCCACACGATGCCAGGTTCAAAGAAGTTGTTTCACCGTTTCCACGGACAATTACTCTGTGGAAGAGAGCCTGGGTCCTTTATAAATTCTATATGTTGTCTTGTTGGTGCCTTCAGGTTCTGGACATGGAAGCCATGTCCGTCTCTTGCGCTCAACACGGGATCGTGTGAGTCGTGAGTCTTTGTACCCGTTATCGAGCCTAGGAACACCGCGGAGTCTGACACGGTTCCCGGGATCTTCAGCAAGTATAAGGCACGCCAAAGATTCCGCGGGCTGGGCTTCGGGCGTGATGCAAAACTTGTTTGTGAGGTCTGGTCAATTTGTGCAAGCATGAAGTCGTACGGATTGCATCAAGACAGAGGTGCAAGTTGAAGCAGCCTGCCGCAACTGCCTCTGCACTGACAGGCTCATAGCATCATTGTCAGCGTCAAGGACTGTCATTGGGTTCGGGCTTCCATGGGGTTGTGGCTTGACATACTGAAGTTCCACATAGCTGAACATGATATGGTTGGCAGTGGCGACCCCTCATATGACTCATATACGATTCTGCAGAGCACTGCCAGTGAAGCTGGACGTATCCTGCATGTGGGACAACCACCACGAAACGAATACTACTAGATACAAGGGGAAGATCGACAGGGCTCCCACCTAGACTTAGTCCGCCACAACTCGCCTCACAGTCACATGCACAAAACCTGATAAAGCCCCAAGACTTTCGGGGCTCAAAACTGCACTTATGAATTCCGGTGATGTTGACGTTTGTGCGGTCCCTTTCGGTTGCTCGAACTGGTTGCTCGAACTTCAGAGATAGCCAGGGACATGTATGAAGCCTCCAGCAACGACCTGAAGTCCGGTGCCGACAGGATCGGACGCGCGAGGAGCTGAAAAAAATCGGTTTGCCAAGCGGCGCGGATTTCAGCACAGAGAATGGTAGGTGCCCGGGCAGCAGATGCCCGTGACTTCAGTCTGCCTCATCAGCCCGGAAGCATTGGAAGCTTCATGCCCATGTAAAAGCGCGGCGTCAGTTCAATGACGTTCATTCGTTAGATGGAGGACCAGCAGAAGCATGGATGGTGGCACGGTGAATGGATGGGAGAAATCCGTAGAAGCTGTAGGGACCAAAGACATCATCAGGCCTCATTCCTGCCCTTCCACCCCTGGCTTCGCTTTGCCCGGCAACTCAGGCGGAATTGGGCCTGGGTCCCTGTTGCTAACGACAACAAGGATCATCTGGGCCGGTCATAGTTGCGATTTGAGGATTAGATCAGGCCTTACTTCTGGTTTTACAATTTCGGCAGACTCTCCTTAGGATGTTGCAGGCCTTTGCGGGGCTGTGCGCGGGTTTCACGGATCGGTGACTCTGCAGGATATCACGACCTGTTGATTGCGGCTAGCAATTAGCAAGTGTGTCACTGTGCGTATAAGCTCAAGCCTCGAACAAACCGCAACCGAGCTTGTTTCAGGAAGCAGGATGAGCACAGCGGTTTTTGTCACGTAGATCCGGCTTGGGCTTCGCTAGCCGGGCACCCACTGTGCAGGAGGATGAGTTGATGAATTTGCTTCAGAAGTATGCGATTGACGTCGCAGAGCCCCCGGGCCTAATTGTTACAGGTGGAGGTTTTAGGTCTGGGTCTTAGGCTGCTGGGCTAGGAGGGACTTGCTTCGGAAATTGATGATGTCAGTTGGGGTATGCCGGCAAACTTCGCGTGTGACGAATGGTGATTTCGGTTTCAAACTTAGGGCTTAAGGATCCGAAGACTGAGATGGATGTCCCAGTCTGAGTTGCAGCAGAGGTTTTCGTGGCAGAGCTTTGCCGAACTTTACGACGAGGTTGGACTGTGGGGTCGTGGGCAGAAGCCCCCCGCTCCCTAAAGCCTATCCCATGAAAGCCTCCTACATTTCCAAAAGGCGGTTGCCGGAGGCATAAAGTGTCTCAGGCCTTGGAAACACACTGAAGCTCAAGCCTTTTGCTCCTTCAAGGGCCAGGGCTAGGTAGCGCACAGTGTTTCTGGAGGTTTTCTGGAGATTCAGTTCTCATTCTCGGCAAAGTATAGGATGAGAGCAATACATAACGTGTTGTTATTAATTTGCTTGCATCTGCATATCCAGCTGTAGATTCATGACTCTACTCTATCTCTAACTATCCATTATCTGCGCATTGGACCCGCCAAACTACTCTGCGTCTTGGGGTAGAAAGTTCTCAGCATGGAAAACTCGAGCTCTCTGAAATCGATGGTAGCCGCTCAACACCTTAGGTCTCCCATGCCCAAACAAGCCTACCTGCATCTGAATCTAAAGCCTCTTCGGTTCTACATGATATAATGTAACTGCGCTTCTTCACTATACTAGACTATACTATAATATACTTTGACTATAGTATACTATCTTATACTATACTGACTTATACTGTAATATACTACAGTATATAATACAATGCTTTATACTATAATACAGCATGCATAAGAATCTAAAATATGCTATTGTGCTATGATATAATATACTGTACTAAGTTAATGTGATATGCTATACTATAACGTAATATATTGTAATTTGACACAATACAACACAATATAGGCTTCAGGTAGGCCTTGTTGAACCCTCAGGTCTACACGAATCGGCTCTCCGAGCTGCAGGAAGCGAACAACGAGCTTCTGAGGACGTATCCCCTTCAGTGTTTAGGGTCTCCCATCAGTGGTTCGGGTTCTGGGCAGTTTAGGGTGCGGGGTTTATAGGCTTAAGAAGAGGATCCAGAGTCAGGGAAGCGCGAACGAAGCTTTGTCAGAAGAAGGCTTTAGCGCTTGTGGCTGCTGACGGCTTGGAGTTGCAAGCTTCTGCTTTGAAGATACAAAACGTGAAAGCTAGGCTTGAGAGCTTGGAGTTGCAAACTTCTGCTCGACAGTTTTTCGACTCGCCACCAGGACCGTCCGAATCGTGAAGGTGTGGCTGTCGGCCGACATCTTGAGCTGCAGGCAGCTTGGCAAGCTGTGCAAGTTCGCACTTGCCCGCAAACACGTATGTAAGTTGCTTTGAAACTGTAGGGCCCGTTCTGGGCATCTTGGTTTTGACTTGGTGCTTTGACTTGGTCATATAAGTTGATACTGAGGCATGTCCTGGTGATGAAGACGAAGCAGCAGCGACGCCGAACAGTGGAAGTTCCAGGATTTATAGCAACTGCACCTTCGCAGTCTTTGCGCGGCTCTGTACCGCTTTGCTACTTTCTTTCACATGTGGCATGCCAGCTGTGGCGACGAACAACACCTCCGACAAAAAATCACAGTGCGCAGCCTGCAATGCCAAGCCCTTCAAGTGAAGGCCAGACGCTAATTAAAGCAGCATAAAGTAAAGCCCATGAAATGCCTGTGTGGTTTGCAAGCAGGAGTTCGGGCGCTCTCAATGCGCATGCGGGCTTCTCAGACCTGGGACGATGCTGCCCGGGAGGCAGCACCGGTTGTAACCCTGTCGTGTTTGGGACTCAAAGCTGATTGGAACAAAAGAGTCTGAGTTCAACAAATGCGGACTGGAAGTCTGGAAGTCTGGAGGACCTAGAGCCTTAGCGTTGGCTTTCATCTTGCCAGAAAACAGTTGGACAGGTGCTGTTCAGCAAACTGGGCATCGAAGAGGCCAGGCGTTTGGATTTTTGTCAACGGACTGATGCTGCTATAGGCGTCGAGCTGAGAGCTTTTTTCGGAGTTGGCGTGATTTCGTCTGCGTTTCGGTGGTTGGAGTTCGGTGTAGCGACCGGGTCGATAGATGGCACGAAGAAAAGAGTGCGAAGCTTGGAGCTTCAAGATGTCTTGGCAGCACAGCTTCAACTATTTGTGCCGAGACTTCTAGAAACAGCATCTTTGGTGGACATATCCTCTTTGCGCCCATTTGGTGATCGCGTGAAGAAGCATCAACCAATACGACGAAGAGTGGTAGTGCTTAGCAGTTTTGAGCCTCTGTAGTCCGCAAGCCAAGTTCCTCGTCGTTCTACAAGTGTCTTACTTTTCTTGGCCGAACTTGGAACCAATCAGATAAATATTGAAAGCAGCTAAGAGTCTGAAGGGGTGGGCTCGCGCCTTATCGCAAGTTTCAACCTCCCAATCGCCTAAGACATCCTTCGCCAGGAATGGATGCGGGAAGGTATGTCAGTGACGCTGGCAGACCAGTTTCAGGAGGCTCTGCAGAGTCTTCAAAGCTGAAGCGGTTTAGGGTGCTGTGGTGTCGCAGGGGCTGTGATAGCCATGTTCGAGACATCGCAACAAGCGACGGGGGCATTAGGGAGGTGCGGTGCACCGGCGCCTTAAAGGCTCGAAGGACAAAACCTGAGGGTTGAGGTGCCAGGCTCAGGCTTCACATGGAGTTCGAGGATGAGGCTAGCAGCTCCAGTGTTTGACCTTGTTTTCATTCCGACTTTAGGAGCCGTCTTGAGAAGCCTTTGCTCCAGAAGTGGCACCGGCTAGTAGCCACTGCTCTTCGCACACGGTCTAAGTCTAAGTTGGGTGCTGGGATTGGTTACACTTGCCATAGTTCTGATGGTTGAAGTGCCGATATGACCTCGCAGGTTGAGCTCTCACAGTCCTTCCCTGGCCTCAAGACGGTCTACGTCATCACGGAACCTCCGAGTCAGATGTAGGGAACCGGAGTCAGGAAGTTTGGGATGCCTTGGTTTTCAGTACCTCGAGCTACTCTTACTGCTCTTAGCCTTGCAGTTCGGCGAGGTGTGACCTCTGACATGATACTGCTCGTGATTGATTGACATTTGCGACGCCTTCTGCAGATATCAGACAACCCCCTAAGCAGAGTGAAAGGGCCGTAGATCATCCGAGCAGACACCAGGTGTTGAGTCAGCTAGCTGCTGCGTAGCAGTAGCGCTGTAGCACTGGAGCCGACCTCTAAGAGTCATTTCTTGGAGCCACATCGCAACCGAGGGTTTTTTTGTCTGGGTTGTTCAGGCTTCAAGGTTGTTGAGAGTGCAGGCATATTAGGCACCGTTCGAGACAAGATGGGCACAACAACAGCAGTACCGGGAAGTTGCCATCAACTGCCTGGTGCCGGTGCATCGTAAACACTTCACAGGCAGAGAGCCGCTGCGTTTTGTGCATCTAGAGAGCCCCGAAAACAACCCAGTCCCTTGGCTTGTCCTCAGGAAATTCTTTGTGAAGTGCTCAACGCACACGACCCCAGATGGCAGCCACTTGGATGGTCACGGCTCAGAGCTGGAGCTCTTCTCGCAACTACTGCACTCACAGCCCAGCGCTGAGTAGCGTTACTATGATAGATTCGGTTGAGATTGCTCTCAAACCCTTGAAAGACCCCTGACGCTCTCCGGCCTGCACGACGCTTTGCCTTCCTGTAAGAGCCCTGTGGAAATCTTCGAATCGAGGGGTGGTCATAGTCACAATAGGTACGAAACCGAAGCCAGCCAACGCATCCAAGGATCATCGGTTTGCCCGGCGGTGTTGACTTCACCTTCGCTCGGCAGCGCCCGGTGGGGCAGTCTGGGGATATCGACACCGCAACTTGACCGCGGAATGGGTACGGTAAGTGTGTTGGAGATGTGCTAAGTGATTGGCTTTGACGCGGTGGCGGTCATGAGTAAGCAGGAGGCAGAGCCTTAAAGCTGTGTACTCCTTGGCGTTTTCCTGATCCACTCAGGTGATTATCCGTTGGGGGTGGACGAATGCACACGACGTGGAGTATCAGCCGCCCGGCGTGTTTCCCTTCTCTGATTCCTATCGCTCGCTCTGTGAGCATCTGCCACAAGCTCTGAAACCAAGACTTCTTGGCGTTTGCTGTTGGTCTTTTAATTTTGGTGCTGACGATTTGGCTTGAATTCTTCGCGCTGCGGCTTCAAAAGCCCATTAATAACATTGACTGGTTCCACTTGATCGTACAGTCTCGACTCAGGATCGCTCTCCAGGGCCACAGGTTTCTGGGAAAGCCGGGGGCCTCAGAGGGAACCGGGGGAGGTTCATGGAAGCTTAGCGAGGTTTCGCAATTCTCGAGCTCAGGCAGAGTATCTAAGGGCAATTGAGATCCTTCGCTAGCCGCTAGACCCTGCGTACAGAAAGCCAAGTTCAGTTTCCGGAGCAGGTTCAGCAGCTTTTGTGCCATGCCTCTACCCAGGCAGCCTTCCCTCTTCGACAAATCTGCAGGCGACGAGGCCGACCGGCAAACTCCAGACACTGTCCAGACAGTTGAGATGCATAGGGCGTAGGGCAGTGCTGAAGATGGGGCCCGGGGCCGGGCCAAGCGACGGTGAGCGATGCTCACCACCCGGCACCAGGTTATGCAGAACATCAGCAACAAGGCCGTTAGAGTCCTTGAGATTTCCTGGCTGGATTTCGATATCTTCTATTGCAATCGGAAGTCCGTAGCAGCTGATCAAGTGCTTCTCCTACAAACACACGGCAGATTGAACCATCCATAAACATCCTAGCCTCCAGGTTCTGGCACCCGAGCCTTTACCGGTCGGCCGAGGAGATGAACTGAGACTCGGAGATGATATTCAAGACGAGTGCAGCAACATCAAAACTATTGAGATTGCTATCCCTATTCACCTATTCCCCAAATTGGAACGGGGGGTAAGTCGTTCTGTCTCCATGCTCTTCGTTTGTTGCATTCGATCCATACCAAAGCTTCGCCCTCGAAGTTCCCAAACACCACTGTTGCCAAGCATTTTGGGGCAACAAGTTCTGTTACCTTTGCTGCGATCGCTAAGGGGCTCTATTTTCTATGTGAGCGTTCTTGTTGTTGTTCTTCCCAGTGCTAGCTTGACAGGTTGCAACGGAAGCAGCTGCTGCCCAGGCTCATCAAACGCATCCTCGAGGGACGCACCACTGACTGGGTCCGTGCTCGGCGCGCGGCGGCAGAGATCCGGAATCCCAACTACAGCACCAAGGACGAGGGCCTCGTTGTGAGAATGGCAGTCTATGGCAGCAGCAGCAGCAACAATGACCTTGTCGGTATAGCAGGCCTGCATAGTCGTAGAGGTCAGGCCTTAACAGATGAAGCGCATGCGAGAAGTATGCTTCTTCGAGAAGTAGGCCAGGAAACAGCTGAGTAGTGCCTAATGAATCTGCCCGCCATCTTTGTCCCACGCCTGTAAGAGCGGCGACTTCACTCGCTGTGAAATGAAGGGATCTGGCCTGATTATGAGACGCGTGCCGAAAGCCTGTCAACCTGCCGATGGTTGAAGCTTTGCAGAAGTTAATTTAGTGACATCGTGGTACGAATGTAATGCATGAAGCACATGGAAATGTCAATGTTCTGCAAAATGCGCGGCAATGTCGTAATTTGCACGTGTGCAATGAGGAGGTCAGCCAGCGACGTTTTATCCGAGCATTTAGTTTTATAAGCGTACTTCGACGGTATTGATGTGTTTAGTAGGGAGTATGAGGCTTTAGGTTCTAGCTTTGAGCCGCACTTTGCACGGCGTCCTGGCAGGATTTCTACGCTGATATCAGTGCCTTGGGTTCAGCAGGCATTACCGCTGTCTAGGGCGTAACAGCGCTTGCACTCGCTTCGTGTCGTACCGTTATTTTCGTATGCCGTGCATGTACCAGCAGCTGTCATGAACGGCATGTCAAGAAGCTTTCAGCTTGACGTGACAATGATGCTGCGACCTCCGCATGGCTTTTGAGGGGCAAATAGTTCTAGAACTAGTGCTCATATCTCAAGCCCAGGCTTAAGACATCGTCGGGGCAATTCGGAGCACCCCCCCAAGCACCCGGAGCATTGTAGGGGTGTAGGTTAGTTTGGACTTCCCCGAGAAAGATTCCGAACGCGCCATACGACTAAAAGCTGTTCCATTTGACAACCAGAATCCTAGGTGCAGCATTTCCGGAGCTGCGTTTATACCGCGTGGAGAGAGACAGCGGCAAAGTGCCCCTGGGCCGGAAACAACAGAGGTTCGGGCTTCCCCAAGTAGAGAAAGTTTAGTGGAAAAACCTGCGGCCCAATCTCTCAAGCTTAGGGGGATCATCTTATTGAATGGTCTCTGATGGAACCTTGGATCTGGGATTTTGCCCATGTTACCGTCGATGCCACAACCCTGCATTGAAGCTAGCTATTTCCAGTTGGCCTCGGGATCAAAACAGAAGGAATGACGAAGCCTTGTTGAGCGGCCTAAAGGTGAACCCTGTTGTGAACCGTTGAACCGTAGGAAAGTTCGGCCTTTGTCTAGAAGCCTGGAGAACCGGCAGCATGGTTCCTGCTTAGTTCCCTCTCGTACAATGATACTGGTATCACCGAAAGTCCCAAAGCGAAGTCTCATAATTCCGGCCCCTGCCTCACCCAGAACCCACATAGAGTAGATGCAAGCTGGCTTTCAATCCGGAGCCATGGCCCTCAAACTGAGCAGAGAGCTTCTCATGCGACCCTAGACTAGTGACTAGTTGGAGGGCCTTCAACATGAACCCTCAGTCGATTCCTTTCGGTCTGCTTTTGCTCGGTGCCTCTTCGACCCATGTGCGGCACGGGTGCTGATTGTCGACGTTGTGCTTCAGACACGACACTACAACAGATCTCTGTTTTGCGGCGGCTCCAAACTATGACGCCTTTCAGGTTCCTCAAACTTTTTGCAGGCATCCCAGCGCGAGCAAATTTGGAGCAAGCCCTTCTTTTGAGTTCCAAGGAAGTTGGGCTCCACATCCGCAAGCCGAACCAGCGACGACGAGTATCAGCGGACCATCGGCCATCGGGCTGCATCGAGGGGATGCATTTCGGGAAAAAGTTTAAGGATATTTAAGGGGTTTCCTTCAACCCAAACCGCATGGTTACTCATCCTACATGCATAGACTAGACACCCGAAGCCCTGAAGTGTAGAATAGCCCAGCAACCCCCAGGGGTGACAGGGTTAGGGTTGGGGTTTAGTGAAGGGTGTCTGAGTGCCCGGCCAACTGGCTCCTCCGAATTTGGAGTTCTCTATTCTAACCTAGCGGAACGAAAAGGGCCTTCAAAAACCATTTCGCAGGCTGGGATGACGCCCGGAGTGAGGCAATTCGAGCTCGGGATACTCATGTGGAACGAGAGTTTGGGCTCGCAAATCCATGAACATGCATCTTACGCTTAGTCGAACCATTATCGTAATGTTGCTTGATTAGCCGCTTGCAGTTGAGCTCGACCGAGTGACACCGAACAACGTGACCGAACAAAGTCATGCTAATTATCGAATTTGCAAACCCAACATGCCTGCTAAGCAGGAGGCAGAATAACCAATTTTTGGACCGGTCAAGGTGCGTTGTTCTGCATCTTCTGGATGATGCGACTACACCTGGACGGCAAGGCGTGCTTGAGAGCGTCGATGGAGTATACAGACCACACCAAGTTTTCGCCGTGGCCGAACGACCGAGTCTTGAGTCGCCCGAAGATAGGGGAGTACAGCACCCCAGCGCATTATGCTCTGAGCACGAGCTGATGTTTTGGCGTAACGACCTTGATTGGCCAAGGACATTGTGCTCGCTCCATGCAGATTTAATGTATCGGCACAACATTTTCTGGCCCCCCGCTCCATATCTGCAACACCACAGCTTATGGCGCAGCGTGGAAGTGAACTCAAAACAGACCCCGGCTCCCCTTTGTTCTGGATGGATGCTTTCGTCAGGTCAAGGGCTTGTGATTCGGTCCAATTTCGATACTTCTCACAAGGTCACAGCCGCGGCTCTCCACAAGATAGGCTTTTAGAACTTCTCGCCGATGTGTTCCGAGCCCCGCAGCTAATGTAGTTAGCCTTAAACCGACATCGTTCAGACATGTGGCCACGTCCTTCAATCTGTAGGAGTTCGGACCCGAATCAGGAGTGCTTTTGCTTTGGCCTGGATGCTGACTGGAAGCCGTGCCGTGCGGAGAGTTTCCCAGAGGTTCGGGAGGCTCGGTCCCTAGGACAGTTCGCACACGATGCTCTACAAAGTTTGAGGGTTCAGAGGGTTTAGACTCGAGTTTTTGTGCTAATAGTGGATGCAGATGCCTGGGTCAAAGATGCAAGGCAAGGAGCAACCCCCTGGTCGGTCACAAAGAGGGTTTAGGATCGAAAGCTTGAGAAGAGCTGGCAAAATTTGTCAGGGCTTGCTAGGTCCGTTAGGGAGTTTGTTTGTTGTGCCAGATTCTGAAGAGGCCGTGTTGACAGTTTGGTTCAGGAATTTGGAGCAAGCAGTTGCAATTGTACAGTCTATGTAACAACCCAAGCAAAGAAAGATATAGCCGACGTGGCAGTGGAATCTGATTCTCGGCAGGCAGAGTTCCGGAAGAGGAAGGCCTTCTATGACAACACCAACTGGTTTGCGATGGAGGAGTTACTGGTAGGAGCCGGCCTGCTGAACCCGGCATCTTGGATCGGACTTTCTACTGTTCATGTGCATGCATGCATCCGTCGATGCGTCCCTCCATCCATGGATCCCTCCGTCCCTCCCTCCCTCCCTCCATCCATCCATCCATCCATCCACCCACATGCATACGTGCAGATAACTTCACGTACGCACATACATATCTATCTGTATATGTATGTGTGCATACATATATACATATATAATACACACTCACACACACAAAGGCATTCCACCAGGTTCAGTTTTGACACTTCAGACAGGCAAATCGTACATGGTTTGGTTAGCCCTTGACACAGGAATCCTAACTTGAGAACAGCAAAACACTTGCTAAAACAGTTTTGTTGAAGTCCGCCTGGTTCTGCTCAGCAAACGAGACGCTCTTGAAGCCCTGAGTAACCAGCCACAGGCTGTGAACCCTTGAAATACTGGAATCCCACAGCCCCACCGCGGCAAAGAAAAGTCAAAATTTGTGAGCATCAAAGACGAGAGCTCCAAGGACCGCGTCACATACGATGCGGCCACTAGGCTGCCATATGTCAGCTTTCTGCAGCTCGCGATTTGCAGAATTCGGGGCTTGGGCATATTCGGATTCCCGAGCTTCCGGGTTGAGCTTGCTTTTCAGCTTCGGTTGCTTTTCCATACCTTCGGGAGAAGCTCCTACTTGTAGCACCTTATTCAGCAAAACGGCCGCAGCCTGAATTGTCAAGGGGCGTTCCGAAGATTTGGACTGATAAAGTTGCGGGCCAGTTTGCGCTGCCCTTCGGAAGATAACTCGATCTTCGTGGCTTCGGTTTGTGTTTTTTGTCCACGGTTTTGCGGGCGAGTTGTTTGTAGAGTGTTGAAGAGCAAGCCACTGGTGTCCAACCAAGGACAGAGCTTTGACCATGTTGGTTCTGATGTCCATTCACGACATCATGAAGCTGGATCTGCTGAGGCACGATCAAGCTCTGGGGCGTAGCATCGGCGGGGTTCTGGAGAGATCTGAATTTATTTTTGGTTCATTACGCCATCACGAGTCCGGCTCACGTCAACCTCATGAGTCAGGAGTTGAGAAGCAGGAGTACGATTCCTGATGCACGTTCGCACCCTGTTCGGATTGGTTGGGAAGCAGCTAGTCTTGGCTTCTTGTGCATGGAAGGATGGATCTCAATACATATCTGCACCCAATGCCGTGGATCTGCATGTCATGATGTACGCACACATGCACGAAGGCGTGCAGACACTGCCGTGTCTTTGACATTTGTATGTGTGATTTCATTATCTGCACGGAGCTCCTAAGCTCTTATGGAGGCGTGCTGTTGGGCAGAACATTAAAATCTGCATAAGAATCAATCTTCAATGAACAAACGACATAAAAGCGTCAAGTGTTCCTGTCAGCCCCAAACCTCACGCGCCGTTTGCAGGCCGATCGCCACGGAGGATTTCCGGGGCTACGAAGCTGGGGATCCGATAAGTGGCTCGGGCCAAACAGAACAGGGTTTCGGGTTCAGCGGGAAGTTGGGTCTATTTAGGGTTTAATTAAGGTTTATATAGAGGCTTCAGGAAATGATAAGGTTTCAGAGGTTTGGAAAAGCAACCTCGCAGACATTGGAGCGAGTTTCTCGTCACAGACCTGTCATGTCGCACATGGTATCAAGTTACATTAGATGGTTCTTGTGTCACGCTCTTGGGCCGTAGAAAGTCCATTCCTATAGAGGTGCCCCCATTCTGGACACGACCCACATATATCAAACAACTCCTAGACCTCTCAGCCCTGAGCCACCCAAACCTCGAATCTGATCCTGAACCTTGCAGCATCTCCTCGATCATGCAAAGGCGATCACGACGTCGCGCTGAGCTACGTCTTGGAGCGTGCCTCGGCTTGAGGCTCGAGCAGAGACAGCGGCTCAAGCCAACGACGTTGGAGATCCTTCGTGGCTCGTGGCATCCTCTTGCTGATTTGGTTCATGTGCAAGGGTCTTAGAACAGTAATTAAGCAGCTTGACTTAGGATGACTCCAGCCTATGCAATGGCAAGATTGAAGGTTTGAAGCAAGATACCGACAACATTCTTGCAGCTGCTGCACCATCCCCGAAGACGTGCTGCAGACTTGAGCATGCATCCCAGGATACCCCAAGGCCCTGCCGTCCTTCGCAGGCTCACTGCAACTTGCGTGCCATGCGGTGGGAGTGAGGGGGCTCAAGCTTCCAAGACGCTCGCAGATGGAAGAGTTTGGGCCTCCCCCCAAGCTCGATGTGCATGTAATGCGTGCAGGGCGCGCGCCTGCAGAGGTTTTCAGAAGCTCCCAGGTAAATTCGGTAGCTGAAACGTACCCTCGAAGTTCGAGCTCAAAAGTTGAGGATAGTTGAGGGTCTGGCTTTGTACTACCTGACATGGTTTCTGCCGCAGTCCAGCTAGTCGTCCCGGTAGTTAGAATCGGTTGTACTAGCTCCGACCCGAAACCCGAGCTTCAAAGCCTTTTAAAACCTCAGGCCAGAAAGCTTAATAGCCAGGCTCGGAAATTCCTGCCGCCTGCAGGTTTAAGCCATGAGCAACAGTCCAGCATCAAGTTCGCACATTGCAGCCGGGGTGGCAATTCGGGCCGTCTGAGTCCTTGCGGTGGCTGCTTTGGGGTTTGGGGTCCTGAGACTGAGACTTGTGGAGTTTTTGAGGTGCAGAGTTTGCCTTGCGTGTGTTTGATTAGTTGCTCTGTTAAAGGCTCCTGAAAAGCCATGCCTGCAGTCACTTCCCCAAGCAAGAGGAAGCCATGTTGTAGACTGTGAGAGCACCTAGGCAAGCTCGAGTACAACATGGGCTGGCTGGTCCAGGCAAAGTCCCCATTGCTTCGACTTGTCCAGGGCACGACTGTTGTTTTCTACGGTGACCCCATAGCAGGAAAATATGTTCTGAATGGGAATCCTCATGCTGGGTGTCGAACATCTGGCTCTCGCAGGCGGAAGCACCACCGGGTGCTTTGTTCAGCTCGTTTCGCGAGGCACAGGGTTCGCTGAGTAAGTTGGGAGGGGACTTCGAAGCGTTTGCTCGCCTTGGAACAAACCGGAACACCTCAGAGTGTACAGCTTGATGCTCTCCACTTGCGATGCAGACAGCAACTTCGGCACTTGGTATTTCCATGCAGAGTCTTCCACACCTGAAGCTTGGACGCTTTGGATGCCTGAACACCACGGGTACAGTAGCAGTACTGAGCAGCGCAAACAGGTGGTCCTCTCCGGCGAGGCCAAAGGCTCCCAGGACGGGCTTGTGCTGATTCATGTTCGTGCGCATAAACCTTATAACTTAGCTGGGGGACAGGCACAGACTGTCGGTGTCTGTGTGTGTGTGGACCTCTGTTACCAAGAGGACGCAGGTTTTTGCAATAACCCAGCACATCAGCTGATCGAACCTGCGAAAATTTTGAGCATTTTTTCTTGCAGGGGGCACGCCGCCACAGTTCGAGCCGTGCCAACGAAGCTAAGAACTGTGGTGGAAGCACTCAGGGACGCTTGAGTGTGTACCTGCCAAGAGTCGCTCATGGGTCACTTGTGTGGCAGCTTGGGGACTCGGTCGTGATTGCAGCATTTAGTGATGGGAACGTCTGGTTAGAGCTAGAGTCGCTCGGGCAGGGTGTGTTCTGCAGCACAGGAGCGGCATTGGAGCACTTACTGACGGGACATCCTTTTCTACGAGCTTTCTGTCCGTTATTGTAGAGTTCCCAACTGACTCATCGAAACTACACAACTAGACAATGTGACGACAAGCAGATGGTTCTGTCAGGCGGCTTCAGACATAGCATCCTGGCAGAAGTTTGCTTGTACAAACATGCTTTGCAGGTCTTTGTTTGTGAAGGGGTAGGGGGCAACAGCCTGGACGACACTGCCGGCATGTGTTTTCCGAACATGTTCTCACTTGTCCAGCCCGGCAACTGTACAAAGGATGTAGATCTTAGGCAAATGAAGCCACGTCAGTGGTCAGATTTTCCCTAACGATATTCCGAGGCTTTTTACTTTTGCCACTGGTTCGCCGATTTGGCGGGTGCTGAAGCTTCCCCCATGCAGGGCTGCAGCTCGGTTTCTCAAAGGCTCTCGGGACTTTTTCTGCTTCGTATAGGCATAATTGCCTCGGGCTCAACTACCCAGACCCAGCCCTTTGGCGATCTGACCCGGTAGAACAAGGTAGCCTGCATGAGCCGCAGATCTTGAGACGCGCATGGAGTTTCTATAGCTTCCGCCAGATACCAGCTTTGCAATTTTGAAATGCACTAAAACAAGCATGAGGCAGGTTTGGAGAGAAATCTGGTGCTTTACGCTTTGAAATTGTGGGAACCAAGAGTCAACCAAGGTGAGAAGTTCGTTCTAAAGTTCCCGCAGCACGCCTGAGGCTAAGTGAGTGCGAGACGTGGCCGGGAAGGGCCGGATTACTGTGGGTATACTTGCTCTTGGTCGCTTGCTGACTGCTGTGCAGGGTCAGATCGAAAGCAGATAAACCTCGACACTAGTTACCTGGGGTTTACAGTTGTTTTCGATGTGCATGCCTCATTTTCCCTCAATGCCACAAGCCTTAAACAGATTCATGCGCTGTGTAAAGGCAGAGTATGTAGGCACCTGCAACACTTGATTGACAATGTGAAACCCAATCAGTATACCAGGTGCTCGGCAACTTTCTAAACTCTTTCCCGGTCGTTTGGCAGCTTGGGCCGAAGACCGAGACAGAGGCGCAAGAAGCGACATCTTATCAAGATGTAGTTATTCGGATTTGGCACTAGAAGGCTCTGCTTTTTGTCGGAATTCCACTGCCTGGGCTTATTAAGGCAAAAAACCCTTGCAGAACAGCGCGCTGCTTCCTGAAGCCCAAGGAGTCTCAACTGAGTCTCAAGCTTTTTGGGGGCAGGTCTATGAGGACTACCTCCTTTGGCGTTGGTCGCAGTTGGGCCTCTCGGGTTCTGCTCCCACAGGCGCCGAGGGCTTGGCAGGGATGCAATTGTTCCTTTAAATCATGTCGTCAGTTCGCATGCACGACCCTTTCATCGGAATAACCAGTCACGATAGTCCGCAACAGAAGGAAGATAGGCACCGGCGGCAGCAGCTGCAAACAACAACAGCAACAGCAACGGTTGCAAAACCGATAAGCACGACGATCGCAGCTTCCCCTGCTTATCGATATGTTCAGATTGATGACCAGAAGCCAGAAGCCACCCTTATCATCCCATTTCCGAAAAAATATTCAATGCTAAAGCGGCCCACCTTTCCTCCGAACCAATCTTCCTCCGAAGGTACCGGGGCAGTCGCGCAGATTCGCCTGGCAATGATGGCCCAAGGAGACAGTGCAGCTTCTCGGCTAGTCCGATTCTGGCAGTTTACACGGGGTGTGATCAAGCCAGGATCTCGGGTGCAAAGTGTTTCGCCGCGATCGTGAATTTAGAGCCTACGAACACTGTCACGACTGGCATCTGCTGCGCAACGAAATGAATCGTAGTGTATTGTCATGGCGAATGCAACTGACGAAATGCAGAGAGTATTATCAACACCCAAAGATGTAAGCGTTTACACTGGACAGCAGCCGAGGTCCACGTCGACACGAGATCGACAGACTAGGGGGCGAGCACTCATACAGAACAGCAGCAAATGTCATAAAACAATCGCTATCCAACAATAGTCCAGCAAAGTAACGCGGTAGCAGCAGTGCCCTGCATGTTGTCATCGTTCCCCCCGCCACAGCACCATGAAGAACAAGCTGCTACTCGAAGAACACGGTAAACGACATCAATTGTAGGAATATGAAGGGCAGCTGCCGACAGGCCAAACCCATTGACCACCAATCAGGACGATAAGCAGCTGCAGCAACATCATCAAAGTGGTGCAGCACCAACTGCTACAGCAGCCACAACATACTCTCGTGCTGTACTTACCATCATCGTTACAACCATCACCACCTGCATCACCATGACCGCCGCCATCACCATCGCCGCCTTCAGCATTACGACCATCAGCATCGTCATCGCGATCTCCGTCGGCTTAAGCATATCATTTGTGGTTCTATAGTTGCGGTCATCTCATCTTGAATGTCACCGTCACCACAACCGCCACCACAATAGGGTTCATCATCATCAGCAACATGACGACACTGGCCATCATGATCATCAGTGTCGCACCACCATAGTCGTTTCATTAGGCCGAGCATCTTCGCCATCAGAATCATCATCTTCTTCTCTATATCACCATCACCTTGAGCAACACCATCACCTATCGTGGCGGTCAGCATCCTCATCAGCACCCTCACCTTCAGCATCTCGATCTCCATTGCTTCAAGGCCTTAGTCATCAGCATTATTTTGTCCATGCTCACACCCACCACCAGTGGTACTTGTGACCGAACTTCATGTTCAAACACGCCGTCACTGGAACCACCACCGCCACCAGTCCGATTCATCACCACTACCAGCAACCATCGTCCTGACATGACCAGCCTTATAATGACATGTCACCTGGCCATGCTGGAAAGCATGAAAAGAGCAACATTGGCCCAGGAAGTCGTGAAGCAGTGCTTTGGCATGCAGTGGTGGAGTTTTGTGGATTCCGGCTTGGATTTGGGGGTTTAGTTTCGCCGGTCTAGCGTTGGGTTCAAAGCTGTGGGCGAAGTTTAGCTTCGCAGGGTGCATGCTCGCAAGAATCAAAGCTGCCTGGACCACTCAAGACGCTGGCAGAGCATAGGCCCCAAGCAGACGGAGGTTTGCATAGTCCGAGGCCCATTTCAGTTAAATTGAGAAGAAGTCACCTAAAGCCCCACGAACACCGTGTAAGTATCCTTGTCTTGTTCTGAAGAAAGCGCATAGATCCAAACCTAAGTCAAAGCCAGCCCCAGGTTTCATCGCCTGAGCCCATCGGACCAGACGGTCTTGAGCTCCGAGCTGGCTCTCACAGGCCGTCCATTGTAAGCATGTCTTGCGTTCCTCATTAACAAAACATCGTACCGACACGCTTATGTGAAACAAGGTGACGAACAAAAGTAGTCATAAACATGCCAGTTGCTGAACATTGTCGTCGCAGCAAGGATTTTCAGCGTCTGCATTTGATGCCGTTCTGCCAGCTTGTCCGGCCTGGGGGCTGAAGGCTGCGCCGAAAGCCAAACCTGCTGAGCTTGTCGACAATCGTGTTTAATTCGAAACTCAGACTTAGGCCCTGCTTCCATAAACTTCTGAAGTTGCACACACAGGCAAGGGAAGCTCTCACGTCCCGCGCTCATAGATCGGGCACACAACTTCACAAAGAGTCTTAAGGTCAAAACTTGGGGTCATGCCTGATTGAGACATGCCATGCGGTATCAGCCGTTCATGCGGCAGCCCAAAGGTCCTAAGTGCCGAAACGCTTTCGAAGTTCTTGGAAGCTCTATGATGCAGGCTGTACATCTCAGAAGTTCCGTATGGAGAGCACCATGGAGTCCAGAGGCCCTGCGCTTTTGCTGCCTCCCGGCTCAGTTTTTGAAGCCTTAACAGCCTTCCGGCTTGAGGTGAAACAGCTCAGAGTTTCGCATTTTTGTGGATGCCTTTGATGTAAGATCGAGTTCAGCTTTTTGTGGGATGGTGGTTACGGAGAGTGGTTGCTTTTCTGGATCAGCCCTCGAAGCCTGAGCCCTTATGGTGCCAAACAAAGCAGACACTGCTTAAGTAATAATAGGGGCTGCTTTTCCTGAGCCACATTTGGCTTTGGATCTTGATCTTGCTTCGCGTTGCAAAGCCTGGATAGACACAACCACTCGCAGGTAGAAGGGTAGTGGGCAGTTTGGGATGGACAGCTCTAGCAACGGATGTTTTGCGACTCCAGCCGGAAGGTGTTGCATGCACACACAAAGGTAAGTGACCTGTATCTCAGGTACTATGCCCCCGCGCTTATGCAGAAAGCTGGCCGGACAGCTCCATTTCAAGCCATGCACATCCTCGCAGAGGCTATGTTGCAGATCCTGAGTGGTGTTCGGGTTTGCGGAATGAGGGTGAAGTGAAGTTCCAGACAGTGCGCCAACAGTATGACAACTGCTGGGATCGATTTATCAGGACGTGCTCTCGGGACCAAACACATGTCTGGCTAGGGAGTTCAACTGATCCCGGTAGATTTTGTCAAGGAACTCTTGAGCATGTATCAATGTATCTTCGATCCACGCTTCTGTCTGATTCGTTCGTGGTCGCTCTGAGTCCCAGCTGCCAGTCCACATTCACTAAGTCATAAACCGAAATGCACAGCGTGGCGTAGCTCACCTGCCCTTCAAAATCCAGGGCAAATCAAGCATCCCCGGAAGCATCCCCGCCCGGAAGTTCGTTGTCGCAGGTGTTTCGAAAGGCACGCGCGTTGTGGCCGCTGTCGTCTGCAGACGCAGACAAGACAGTGGTGGTCCGAATCTAGCCAAGACTGAGGCTGAGGAAGGTTTGAAATCGCAACTGCCACTATTCACATCACGAATTTGCCGTTCAGGAGAAGTGCTTATAGGGGCAACAGGGTCTTTGCAGATTAAAGTTGGGTTCGTGGTGAGCAAGACCCAACCCTCCCAAACGAGCGCCTTCTAGATACCATGAGCCCTTCCTTCAAAGCAGCCTGATGCTCAACTCAGGAATTGACGTGCTGAAGGACCGGGGGCGGGGATGTGAAAACGGAACTCGACATCTGCTCGAGGCTTAGCCGAGATCCAAAACCGTACTGCAAGTTCCACACATGGTCGAGTTGCCTATCTCTTGCGCAGACAGTGCCTTCTGAGGCGCCATCGAGCCCCCTCACTCCATCAAGTGGGAAAGCCACGAAAATGTGCCGAATAGACCTACAGCCAGTGAAGCTTGTTGTCATTGTCAGTCTATGGCAGGACCTTGAAGCTTCCGCCATAGTCGGGACTGAAGGCAGTGGATGGGGTGATTGGGCTTGGGACAGTGATGCAAGACCCGGAATGCGACACCTTTTCGGGCATAGAAGCTCTCAATGCTTCCAGTACAAGATCCCAGAGCCAATATCAACCTCGCCCCGAAGATGAAGTATTAAGTCCCGTTCAGCTCGTCCAGTTCGATGTGTCTTCCTCAAGCCCAGAGCCTCCTGGACTCCAATCGAGCATCCGAATCCAGGCATCTTCGTGCTCTCGAAAAACAGTGCTCGAGATGGGCAGGCACCTCCTGCAGCCCTCGTGAGCCAGGGTTCGGTTTATAATTTAGATGGGTGTAGTCTGAGTGACTCAGGGGTCCAGCCCTGGTTGTCAAGGGAGGAAGGCTCAAGAGCTGCAGCACTCCTACCCACCTCACCCGGTCCTAACAGTCCTAACCCGGAGACTGAATCCAGATCCCATGTCCCATAAAGTTGCAAGCGGCTACCGCGCAGAACACAGTCTAAAACATTCTTCGAGATGCTGCACATTCCGAACACTGACCTATGTGTCAGTCGTTCATCGCAGCAGGCGGCTTTCCTACCCTGATGACGCAGCAACGTCCCACAGCGCTGCAGACAGGCAACATTCAAGCAACAGCTGTCGCTGAATCGTCAGCTCCGCATGCTCCAGATCTCCTCGCTGCTACACTGCTACACTCCTGCCCGACGTCCAATGCAAGAACTTCAAGCTGGGGAAAGAAGCAGCGCACCATCCGGACTCGAAGTCGGGTCGCTCAACTCCGCTGCACAAGCCGGACGCCCAAGGCTCCGTCCGTATCAACACACAATGCAGCTCGATGTGGGCACCTGGGCTTTGGCGCGTTTTGTGGAAGGACATGTTCTGCCTAGCACGGGGAATGCGACTCTGTCGCTTGTTGCTGGAGGCTTGTGTCACATCGCAGCTCAGCAGGCCAAACGGAGTCGCCCGATTGTTCGCCGGCCAGGACTTGGCCCCTCTTGGGTGCCCACTGTATGCTGGGCTGTGCAAGAATGGCCTGCACTGCAACACGTCCTTTGGGTACATACGTATGTCTACGAGGGTTGCCTTTGTGATTACGCCCAGTACACTGAACCTGTTAGATTAAACCAAACTTTCTTCCTTTCCCGAAGCCACCATCAGGAAGCCTTGAAACTTGAAGCCGCAGTTTTGAAAGCCAGGCAACATTTATATTGAAGACTAACTTGCTACGGTGCGTCAAGATGCCTACTACCCCTGAACCTTAAGCGTAATGCGTAAGACCTCAAGCCTCAACATAAGATTCGCGGAAGGTTCGGACGATGTCGCCCGAGGAGCTGAGCCGGTTGGACTCCAAGCTGTGCCTTGGTCTCTGTTTGGGAGTTTCCGAAAATAGGGGACCCTAATATAGTACCTTAAATAGTAAGTAGGATCCTTATTATACGGACCCCAAGATTAAGGTACCCCTAATTTTCGGAGGTCTCTATTTGTTTTGCATCCGTGTGAGTTGCAGCCTTCCAGGTTGGGGGTTTGCTTTTGAGCGTTATGTAAGTTTCCATTCAAGGTTGAGGGCCGAGGGTTAAGGTCTTTTGGCTTTTGGGTACGCAAGGCTGAGCCCTAAAGGTTTCGACTCCTAAGCGGCACCCGGAGTTCACTTCCATGCAGAGCCTCGAATTTTCAGACTTGAAGGGCCCGACTCTGTGATGCAAGCCCAACCTGCGGCCGTGCAGCATCTAAATTAGAGCACAAGGAGAGATCCGCTGCTGCTTTTTTCCAAAGATGTCTTGAGGCTCTTTATCCCGTCGCCGCATCCGAGGAATGCAGTGCTGGCCTTCGGCCGTGCCTGCGGCCTGAATTTGCCAGGCAGTGTGGGTCACTTTGTTCGTTTGCAGGTTTAGGGTTTGGGGCTTCGGGGCCGCACGTCGGATTCAATTTGAGTTCGGGGGATTTCAAACTCAGGACAGATGTTGGGGTGGCCCACCATACCTTTTCCTGATCTCGGGCGCGGGGTTGTTCGACCTTGAGATTGGGCTGACATGGTTGGGCCGAGTCTTAAGGTTGTTTGATGCATGCAAACATAGATCAACCTTCCGAAACCTTGCCCTAAAGTGGCCTGGCTATCCCGAAATTTGGCTTCAGATGGACTTGCACGGTGCACGATAAATGTATGCAAACACATGCAACACAAATATGCATACTAGACTTATGTGCATATATGTATATACAGATAAATCGACATGCAAAATGCCGAAACGCTCGCTGAGCTGGGTGGTCCTAGAGCTTTGAGTTCGTACTGAGGCCTCTAAAACAATCGCAGCAGGAATCAAGCAGAAGCGATCAGAAATACGAAGTTACACCATGTGCATACATCAAGTCATAAGACATAAGATCGAACTGTATTCACGACCGCTCTACAGTAATCCTTCCAGGCGACGACCTCGTCAGGACCAGCCTCCGGGGGGAATCTCGACCCCGCACAAAAACACCCTGGTGGCACGGTGAAAGATCCTTTGGGGCTTCAGGGCTGAGGGTGTTCGGCTTAAGTGTATAAGGGTGTCGAAGGATTGAGGGTAACTTTCAGGTTGCTGAGCAGAATTTTTGTTCTCTGGTGCCTGAGCTGCAAACTCCAGGCGTATGATTTTAGGCGAAGCGGCTTGCGGTACGTGAGTGTACTGGTCCGAGTTCGGAGCTTGGTGTTTCGTGCCGTGCCGGCGCTGACAAGCTGGTATGTTCCGCCCGCCCCAAATCGTGAACAAATCGGTTGAAGAAGATTATCAGATTTCCTCGAGACGAGTCCCTGCTGCTGGAGTCCCAACTCTTCCTGGTGGCAGGCCGGCAGCAGATAGGCCGAAGTGCAACCAATGGAGCAGTCGCAACTGCATTTGCTATGATGGATCCTGCGCCCCCAAACCCCAAAGAGGTCAAAGAACTGCTAAAACCCTGTGGAGTGTAGCCCTGCAAAAACCGGACCCCCGCGAAGGTATCACGTCATCACCCGTTTTGCGAAGACCCGTTGAGCGCAGCATCGAAATGGGACCGTTGATGTGGGACATGACTCACACTTCCTGTCCCAGGGAAAGTAGTAGTGCTACAAGACGGCTGTGACCGTTGATGTGGGACATGACTCGCATTTCCTGTCGCAGAGAACTTCTGAAGAACCTACAGGACGGCTCTAGCATGAGAAACGAGTGCAACAGTACAACTTGTAGAAGCCCCGACGAATAAGGGCTCTGTGCTTCGCTCCCGGTTTCCAGTCGTTGCGAAATTGCGAAGTTCGAGACGGGCGCATCACTTTAATGTGATCCCTGCACCAGCCAGTCCCTTCGCTGAGCGAGGGGCCTTATCCTTGAGTGCATCGTGAGTGTGAAGGTTTGGTATTGCTACAACTACTTCGCATGCTCATTGAAAATCAACCCCAGCAGCTTGAAGCTCCTGAAGTGACTGCAGAAAGCACATGGACATTTGCATAGACGTGATTATGCAGATCGTTTGTTCTGTATCCGCAAAGGTGATGTGTATGTATGTATATACAGTTATACTCATGTCGTTATGTACGTATTTCTTTACACATGTATATGCATATGTATGCGTTTGAATAGGCGGGATACTGCTGATAAGATTGATCGACACATGAACTTCCGGATTCGCGTGCACTCACCATGAGCGCCTTTGATTGGGTTTGCATCAGGCGCATGCGCAGTCCTGTTTGGCGGCCACTCGCGCAACGCGGGGTCACTGTAGGCTTGTTCGCAGTTTTTGACATGTAGGAAATACAGGGTTGGCAGTTTTTCTGGCTCATACAATAGTTACTTAGGTACTTGCGATGATTATGCTGGGATGGAGGTGAGCATTGCAACAGGGACCTCGTGCTGCAGCGATAAAGAAAGCCTCGCCAAAAAATGGCCACAAACCCTTCGATTGCATTGTGGGCGTTGCAGAAGTGTTTTCCGCAGAGCAGGCTCGGACAGCTCTACATCCTTTCCCTTGTTCTCCGGGTCGTGAAATCTTAGGCACAACCAAGGTGGTAATCGTTGACGCTTAGGAGTTTGTGGGCAGCTAGCTCTTCGCAGACCGCAGCCCGCAAAAAAAATGAGCGATTTGCTGGGAAGTTGTGCCGGGTAGGGTTGAGGGTGCGAAGCACCGTGGCAGCTCAGAGGGTTCGGCGCTGGACGATGACAGCTCGCAAGAGGATTGTCTTGCCCGTCTGTCTCTCTGATCGTCACAGCGCGCAGGGGATTGAAACTGTAGTGACAGGGAGAGGATGCGTCGTCGTCGGACGAGCAAAAGCTTCTGCTGCTAATTTTGCTGTTGCTTTTGCGGTGGCGGTGGCGGTGGCGGTGGTGGTGGTGGTGGTTGTTGCTGCTTCAGCTCCAGCGCAAACTTTGACGACGACTATAAGAACTGGTGCACATGGGGAACATATTGTGCTATGACAGGGCTTGGGGAAGAACAGCTACGTCTTAGCCCGCTGACCCAAACAGCGCCTGTCGATTGCACGCACATCGAGTTTCTTGCTTGCTCAGGAACAACCAAGAGGAATGGTGGAACTCGATGCCCAGGCTGGTTCATCACGGTTCAGCATCAGCACGTTGGCATCGCAGCATGCACGTTCGCCTCACACCACGGTGCACTCCCCAGCAGGCGGCGCCGCAAGCTAAACGGAGGGTCTTGGTACACATCTTCCGACGCTCTCGGCAATCTCAACAACTTTGAGTGAGTGTGCTGTGGAACCACTCGTTCAGGTCCAAGTCTTGGCAGGCGGGTGATGAATCTTGGACGGCAAGAATCGAAAGTTCTTGTTGCATCAGGCCCTCTTTGCCTTCAAATCTTTCAGCTTTCTGAATCTAGCCTGAGGTGTTCTGCTAGCGGTATTCGCAATCTAGAGTGGCCCTGTCACAGAAGTTTGCACGACACCTCAAGTCTTGCGCGTCATGTTACCGAACCTATGGGCAGCTGATCCCTGTTGACCTCACTCAGAGCCTTACTAAAATGACACCTCCGAAATCATGACAACTAGCTCAACCCAGCTTTTCTACTTGAAACATGTGCCGAAATTCCGCACGAGAGCGGGGAACCGTTGGAGTGTTTTCCTGTCGATTGGGGCCGTCCAGAAGCAAGTGTCCAATTTGTTGCTACGGTCTTGTACAAACAACGGCTCTTGCGCTGACATTATTCAACTGCATTATGTTCGACTGTTGGCAGGTCTGATGTTGCAAGCGTGCTCATGCTGTCGGCATTTTTGCCCTAAAGCCGTGCGGCCCTGCGACCCTACCTACCTGGTTGCAGAATTTAGCTGCCACTTCCAAAGGCCTTTCCCCAAGAGGCAGCGCCAGCTGCTGGCTACTTGGCACAAGCTTGAGACAACCTCGTTAGATGGGGATGAGAGCTCGGAGCTTCATGGCTCGAGGTGCTCCACAGAAGGTATTTGCAAATGTCTTTGGAGCTTCGATGCTGCAGGTTCAATGCAAGTCTTGGTCCTGAAAATGAGAAACGAGGGAGCCGCACGTTTCGCAGCTTCCTTACAAATTCTACTGCCCTTGAGGTCCATTGTCCCAAGCCTGTAAAAAATCTGTGGACAGGTGCCTTAAACTGAAAGCTTCGGCAGCTTGGAATTCGGGTCCACTTTGCGGGATCCGCTTGTGACATTGGTTCTTACAGTTCACGGGACTATGGGTGTTTTGCAAATGCACAAACGTTTTAAATCGCCCAGAAGCAAGATTAGGAGACTGAAATTTAGCGCGTGCTTGCCATCCCCTGCTCCAACCCTCATCCGCAACGTCTGTTGTATGCACGGCGACGACTTCCTGTTACCACGAGCTTACAGAAGATATACTGGAACACTCGTGGCCTGCCACGGATATCAGAATGCGATCTCCAAGGCCCTAGCGCCCGAATCTCGAACTGCCCCCTTGTCGTGGAGATGGGCTGAGGTGACTGGGGCCAGGCTCCTCGGCCTGAAGATGCGATTGCTGTGCCCGCTTTTCGAACCCAGTAAGATACAATACTAATAATGTAAGATGATGTCAAGGTCTGTCTTGACATGTCTTAACTAAACTCAAAAACTCGGCCCTGAAGGGCGAACTTCCCCGGGCTTGTAGTGCAGAGGGGAGAAGCAAGCACTTGCAGGCCCAAAGCCCGCAGGGCGACTCGTGGAACAACCAGCGATGGAACGACTGGGAGGGACAAATGCAGAACAAGCGCGGTCGGGCCGCTAAGCTGCAGGAGGAAATGGTGTTCATGATTACTTGGTTCTGGTGTTGTTGCGGTGAACTACACATCCGTGTATTTGGTGCACATTGGCGGCGCTTGGCATTAAGCTGCTGGCTGCTGCACAAGTGCACCCAGCTGACATGCGGAACTGCAAAGACGCCGAAGATCGAACATGGCTCTAACAGACTTCCAGGGATTCAAAAGCTCAGCTCCTCGATAGGGAAGATGATACCCTCGGAAACCTGAAGCCTCAGACTTTGTCGACTCCAGACCCTGAGGAGATGAGCCTGGACGGATCATGGCAGGCACAAGTTTTGGAACTGAGCCACTGCCACGGGTCTTCGAAAGCCTGTTTCGGGGACCTCCGGCCGTGGGAGACTCTTGAGTCTGCAGCCAAGAAAGTTCGAGTCTGAGCCCCAAAGGCAAACACATGCACAGCCTCGAGATCAGGAAACTTGCAATCCGAGTGGTCCATCTGGCAGGTCATGCGCACAGCCCAAGGCAGCCCAATTGTAAGTAGTCACGAAGACGGTACAGATGCGGCTGGACGCCGGAAACGTGCCAGCGCTGTGGGCGATCTTCGCTTATCCCGCGCAAGCACCACCGAGTTGAGTTGGGACCTCTAGGCCCCAACTACTGCAGCTCCGACTTCTCAACTACCACACCCCGTTCTCAAGCAGCCCGAGACCACGAATATCGAACCTGGGAAGCTCTGAGACAGGCAATGGACGGTCGGGAGCCCTTGAAGAGACAGAAGCAGGAGATGCCGGGGCTTGTGCGAACAGAGGCATTAGTTTTTGAAGCTGGTGGGGTCATGATGCAGCTTCCTCATGTTGAAGCTCCATTCTTGATCTGGGCTGGTCTTTGCAGGGGGGGTGCGATTAAGCCGGTTGCTCAGGGTCTACCTCTTCTGGCATGAGTGTTTTGAAGGCCCGACTAAGGTCATGAACCAGGCATATGAACTCTGTTTGAATTTGGGAGTGTGCAATCACCCAGATTCTAGCATCGGCTCTGGCCCATCTTCCCATCGGCATGGTGCCCGGGAGGATTTTGGCGATTCCTGGATGCGACCACAGGATATTTGGCAACGACTGGGCTTTGGGTCGTGAGTCTTTCATACAGGTACATTCAGGCCTGCGGAACCCGGCAGTAGATCCATCTTTTTTGTTGCAGCCATGGTCCATGAAAGAGACAGTCGGCATACTCTCCCAAGCGCTGCTCTTTGGGCTTCCATCGAACACAACTCAGGACGGTCTGGACAAGCCGGGCAAGAAGGAGAAGAAGGCGGCCTGAGACTCGAAGTGCTTTTCGTCGTACTCTATCATCCCTGATTCGTGGTGCAGTTGCCAGACTTGCTATACACATCCTGCCCCTCCTGCTTGCCTGAAGAACACTGCTCGCCCAAATAGCAGAGCCAGGCAGTTTCTGCAATTAATTCAGCTACAGCGCCCTAGAACAGGAGAAGAAAGACAAGGCTGAGAAGAAGGAGCGAAAGACGAGCATCTCAGCTGCCATCCACTTTCCTTGTGCCGGGCCATCGGATACGGCCACGTAGGATTTAAGACCGTTTGCATGCCAAGCGAATTGGAACCGAGGAGGAACCCTCCCCGCTGAAAAGCTACCGGCAGCTTTGCACAGGCTCTACCTAGATGTGGGCCCTCGTGCTAAAGAAGCTCTGAAAGGAAGGCGGACGGGTAAACACTCCAGACTCCTGAAAGGATGCAAAACGTGGAGCTTTTCCGCCTAAGCCCCAACCTCAATGCAATCCTTCGTCATAGGAAGACGGGATGGCGCAGAGGCTCAGACTTGATGGCAAGATTGGTGGACTGATCTGTCCATCCATCTCGGTTTTGGGGTCCGGGGTGTTGGCATTGGACATATCAGCCCTCAACCCGGAGGTTGTAAGAACTATTTTCCTGGGGCTTTCAGATTCCGAGGAACTGGTCGCGACCCGCCTGTGCGGCTGCACGGCAACCTTTGGGAGGCTGGGCGTGGTCTAAGAAATCTGAAGCGAGTTTGCTTTCTGCGGCATGGATCCAGATTCTACATGATTGCTGAGAGTCGCTGCGAGTGCTGCATGATGCCTTCCGCCCAGCAGTGCGCGGGCCCTGAGGTGCCCAAACAGAACATTGGTCTGCAGCTCATCAAGGACGGAGTCAGAGAGTCAGAGATGATAGCATTAACACAAGAACAAGTAAAAGTTCGCAGTGCTGAGGGCTCGACTTTTAGTTTGATTACAGCTTAGCTGGAACCTTTGACAGTTGCTTCGGTTCAGGTTTTGTAGGGTCGGGTATGACGCCGAGGTCTGACCGTGTTCCCGAGGGGTTGCGGGAAGTTTCAGTGCCAACTCGTCCCCTTGTTCTTGCTTGGACCATGGATCGAGCCAACTGCCTGGCTTGTCGGAATGCATATTCGAGATGTGTAGTCTGTGTAGTGTTTTTGTGTGTATGACTGGTGCTTGTCATGGATTGGGCATGTGGTTTTGCGATGCCGGGGGGGGGTATCGGGGTGTCACGCCACGATTCGCCACGCAAAGAAAGAAGTTGTCGCGTCAGGGCCTGAGGCCTGTAACAGGCTTGACACGAGAAATGCTGAGACGACAGGGGTGCTAGTGCCGCGACAAGCTTCGCAGCTTCGATCGAGTAGAAGGCCCAACCCGGTGCACCACCACTAATTGAATCTCGGTCACCATGCTGTCTTTACGTAGGTATTAGCAGTAGGAAGCAATCAGCAACCCCAAGTTCTGTGCTGTTTGGGACAGGACCGCGCAGACATGTACAACTGGCAATACCCCTTCTGGGATGACTCCCGTCGCACCTTGACCAGAAAGGAGTCTGGCCCCAGCGCGGCCTGTATGTTTGAAACTTTGTGTGGTACTTCGTAAAGACGAGTTCAGTGCCCCGGGAAGCCTCTGGGCCCGTACTTCTGCAGTGAAGAGGCAAGACGGACCGCTCAATGCGAAAAGAGTTTATTGAATGACCGATAGCGGAGACCGCGGAACTGTAGGACTTGTTGGAATGCCGAGACGAAGAAAGATAACCTTAACATATCCAAATGCCTCCCGATATTCTAGCCTGCGATTTCGTGCCCTTGCATTGCGAGACTCTTGATGATGGCACGGCAGAGAGAGAGAGAGGTTCGTGGCCGAGGGGCTTCAGACACCTCTCATGCCCCGGGGAAGAAGAAGGAAGAGAGAGAGAGAGAGAGCGAGAGCAATCCCCTGCACCATAGCCCTGGCGAAAGAAAGAGAGCGAGAGCGATCCAAATCGTTGCCTCAACGACAGTCTCGCAACAAGCTTGACTTTTTCGAACAGCACTGCTAGCTCCAGTTGCGGCAGCTGCTCCTTCTGACGGATACCGACACCAGCACCAGCCTCACCACCATTTCCGCCAGTGCCTCGAAACCACTCCTCACTCGTAGTACTACTGGCACGACGACGACGACGACAGTACTACTATTATTACTACTGCTGCTGCTACTACGACGACTACTACGCAAACTACGACGACGACTACTACTACTGCTACTACTGCTGTTACTACTACTACTACTACTACTACTACTAGACGACTACTACTACTACTACTACTAGACGACTACTACTACTACTACTAGAAGACTACTACTACTACTACTACTACTACTACTACTAGGACGACGACGACGACGACAGCAGTTACACTACGACGACGACGACCACCACCGCCACCAGCACCACCACTACTGCTGCGTTTCTTTACCGTGTAGAACTATTGCTACTGTTGTTATGACTACTAAATACCACTGCCTCCTGCTGCTGCTTTTCCCACTCCTGCGTCTCCGGCTCCCTGCTCTCGCAACTACTGCTGCTGTTCGTTCTGTTGCTACTGCTGTAGTGGTGCCCTGCCACTGTAGGAGATGCCGAGATGCTGTGGCGACAACAGTAATTAGCACCGTTAAAAAGGATCGTACTTTTAGTAGTCCTCGACAGCGTAGTTAGAAAGCAGAAAACTTGTGGCCGTCGGTGATGGTTGTGACAGCAGTGGGGACAAAGCCTTCCATGGTAGTAGTGAGCGTGATGAAGCTGTAACTTCAGAACAAGCAGGATGACCATGTAAGTGTGCAGTTGATGGCGATCTCGGTTGCGTTACATTGCGCAAGTCATTGCACCTAGCGCTACTTGTTCAGCCATGCAGCCGACATCATCATCATCATCATCGTCGCCGTCATAATGGTGCTCTTATTGCTGATGCTGACATAGGTACTGGCATCAGTTGCTATATATTGGCATTGCGGGAACTCCGTAAGCCAAAAGCTGATCAGCCTATTTCAACGCTGCCTCGCAAGACGCACACACACACACACACGCACACACCAAGGAAGTTTCGCTGGCCTCCTTCGATCGCCCTGGACCCCACAGCAGTGCAGCCAGTGCCCCGCACATTTTTGTGGTCGGGGTCTCGAGTCTAGAATTTAGGGCGGGGTAATTAGCTTGTCACGGAGCACAGGCAGATAGCAGAGTAAAAGCGGGCTCAAGGTTTAGGGGTAGAGTCGCGTTGACACGGTTTCGAATGGGTTGGTGACAAGTGTTTGCGATGAATTTATCGAGCACTTGCAGACCCGATGATAGCCTGACGGAATTGACATGTCGACTCATGAAACTCATGACAGTGGACAAGTGCCTTGCACGGCGGTTCATTTCTGGATGATCTCGGGCTATGGCTTGCTTCATCCATTGTCCCCGCACTACGCAATGCCAAGCTTTCGCGCAAGGTTCTACACCATGATCCAGAATGGTACGAACTGGATCCAACCTGTTGGCGAGAAGGCTTTTGTTGAGATCAGTTCACCTGTGATCGACAACAGTTGCATTCAATTACAGCAAGTTGAATAAACGCATTGCTCGGCTTGGGAAGAGAAGTTCGCGTTGTGGCCATACCATGGCCTTGAGAGCAAAACTGAAAAGTTGGCCGTCGGAGCTCAAGCTGTCATGCTTTTGCTTACCGAGTGTCGGCGCAGAGTTGTTGAATCGGGCCGAGAGAGGTTGCACACGGACCTGTCCAAGTCTGCATTAATTCACGAGCTGTCCGAATATCACGTCTTTCAGGGACCCATGCCGCGAAAGCAACCTGGCTGCAATCAGTCTTTCAGCAAAGCTTTTTGATGACGTCAAAGCAATTTGAAGCCATTGTCAGAATACCTAAGGCCTAAGATGTTTTGCTGCCGAGATTTACTTGTTTGTGTTGCGCTCGGCCTTCTTCAGCTTTGCATTTGCGCAACAATTATTGCGTTGCGGATGTCTGATGTGTAACTGCTGGCGGCTTCAACTTCCGAAATTTCGATTCAGAGGGTGTCCCACTCTGAAGTGGCAACCTCCCATGGAGAGTTGCTTACACTAACATACTGTATGTACTGTGTGCCAGCGCTGTGCCAACCGAGAGATTTGAACGAACCTTCTGGCTCGGAGGCCTCTGCTTGGGTTCCGATTCTAGCAGCTCAAGTCTCAACAATGTACATAGTGTAGTGCAGTAGTCAGTGCCCTTAGCCACAAAAGTCTGGCTTTGACTTCGGGGGTCGGGAGATCGTCGGTGTGCTCCCGAAGTTCCCAAGCCCAAGAGAAATGCCGAAATAGGCAGACAAGGCGGCTAGTGCAAGAAGGCTTTCCTTGGTCAGTTAAATAGCAAGAAGCCGTCCCTGAGAGTCAGCAGACAAAACATTCATCAGAGGACGGCATGGCTGGTGAGGAAGGGCTGCGAATGCAGCTACAGCTATGGGCCCTTCGAGGCCTTCGCTCTTGCTTTTAAAAGCCCGGAACTTGGGGTGCCTTGATTCGTTACCGTATGGCTCCTACTACTGCTTAGCGTGTTTCTGGGCTCCGTATTCCATTGCTACCGATAGACACAGATACTCTTGTGGTTACTGCTGTGATCAGCTTGCCAACCACTACTTATAAAAACTACTGATGTTCCACTACTGTATCACCCTAGCCCTACCTCTGCCAGTTGCCACTACCACTCCTCCTCCTCTTCCATGACGACGACGTCGACGACGACTACTACTACAAAGTACTACTGCTGACACTGCTATTGCTTCTATGCCTGCCACCGCTACTACTGCTACTGCTGCCGTGCCTAGCACGCAGGTCCCACCGGCAGAGTTCCCACCTTGGATGGTGCAATTGATGTCCGAGGCAGAAATAGACCAGAAGCTGAAGTGCCGTTCGCAGTGCGGGGCTGGGAGTTCAGTAACGAAAGGTCTTCAGACATTCTTGGTGTTTGGATGTGGGGCTTCATTACGTCGGCGGGTTGAAGTTGAAGGTGTCGGCTTCAGTCTGAGTCGGAAATCATATGTCACAGCATGTTTAGGTTACTTTTAGGTCACACGTGACCTAATTTAGACAAGATGTCCATGTTAACACTAGTATCGTGTAGACAGCAAGTGTTCGGGAAGACCAGACTAGCTTACCCTCGAACAATTAATTAGTGCCTTTCTTGCCTTGTCCGAGCCTCATGTGGCTGTGCTAGCATTTCAAGTTTGTGGGGGCATGCGCTGCGTGTGGTCTATGGCCCACAACATAGTCATAAGCGTTTGCGTGGCGCAGAAACCTAATTCCACAACTTGTCCGAATCCGACGGTTTGAACTCAGTCGTTGTGAGATTGCGGGGAGGTTTGCGGCTCAATTTCGCGACCTGAACGTGTAGCAGTGTAGCACGGACCAAGATGCTGCTTTGGTCCACGGACACAGCCAGATGTCAATGATGCCACAGTTCGTGGCGTTGCAATGGGGTCATTGCAACAGTACCGTAACAAGCGCCAAGCAGCTTAGCGACTAACTTAGTGAATTGGTTGCAAGATGGAGATAGACAAGTGGCCTTTGCTTGGCCCATCCCTGAACCTGTGCAGCCTGTCCACACCATCCGCTGCTTGTGCCTGCCGTCCTTGGGGGCCCGTGAAGGTCATGCCCTTCTGTGGCTTCACGAGCATCGGCGAATGGCCAGCAGCTAGGCTTCCAAAAGAACACTCGGCGTTAAGATTTTACACGCCGCAGATTCCATTGAGCTTGGAAAGATCTGTCTAGAAGGTCCAGAGTGTGAAGGAGAAAGGTGCTGAGGCTGTTGGGTTTAGCTGCCGGCTTTTCCGAGCGGACTATTTAGACTCGGGAGCTGTTCATCTTCAGGCTGAATTACCTCGACTTGCAGAGGGGCAACTGGAGTTGAGTGCTTCGGGTATTTGGGTCGACTTGTGTCAAATCGAGCTTGGTTGAGTTGGAGCAACAATGGTGCTTCAAGGAACTTCAGGCGATCATCACCCCACAGTATGTAGCCTGTTGTAGAAGTGGCACCCTTTGGAGGAGAGATGTCAGAATGCAATGGAGCTGAGGCTCGAACACTCCAATCGAGCTATTTATTCCAATCGCTTCTTGAGATGAATGCTGCCCTGTGCGAGTTACGAATGCTAGGCTCGGGTATAAGGTGATTTCCAAAGGTAATGGGGCATGCTGATTGGTATAATCCAACTGTGCTCACACAGCGAACCAAGTCACCGCAGTCGCGTTGTGCGTAGAAAAGCACACGATATCATGGCTTCGGCGTTACGCCTGAAAGCGGGTGGAAGCTCTCTGAGGTTGTTAGGAAAAAATTCTTGGGTCTGACAAGGCTTTGACAAGCGAGAGGGTACATAGTTGAGGACTTAAAGACCAGTCCTGACGAAAACACACAACTTTAATGCTTCGTGTTCAAGCCTGCCGGCATTGCCTACAACAGCTCTAGAAAAGTCATGGCTTTAGGCTTTAGTTTTGGAGATCAGATGAGATTGGTTCGCACAAGGTTCCTGCTACTCTTCAAGCACAATATAAAGCCATCATGTAGATAACAGGCTTCGACGACTTTGATCTTAAGCCCTGGTCGAAATATAGGACTGCTGCAACTTGAACCTCTACACGGATGGAGCCTCGACTGTGGGCTGGCACTCAGACGACGAGGCTCTCTTCCAAGGCTGGGAAAGGTCTGAACTTGCGGGGCTTCAGGGTCTGGGAATTCTGTAGCGCTTAAAGTTTAGATGGGTTTAGCAGTGTCGGATTTAAATAGTCGGCCATGGTGCGTCTGGGGTCTACAGACTTCCTGTCAATGAGCTCTGTCCCGGTGCTGGTTGAGATGAGTGCTTCACTCGTCATTTCAGGGTTCACAAGATTTAGGGACAAGGGCCTGTATTGCAGCTATACGTGCTGTGCCTTTTTTTCCGGCAAGGACTTCATAGCCCGGAAGCAAGAAGAGGTCCACGGGGTTTGAGGACTGCGACTCCTTGGAACTGTGGCAGCGCTCAGGGTCGCAAAAGAACATTGGTGACATCTTCGGAACTTCGGTGCACCTACAGCTTCTGTGACGCTGCAGTTAAAGAGCTTTAGCAAGCCTCTTAGCTGGAAAGGCTTCGCGCCGCTTCTACATTGCCCCAATTCCTGCCCACCCCAAGCATCCCTGCAGTTTGTAACCCCTGTGTTGGGAAGTTTTACAATTCAGAACGGAAAAAACTCTCGAGAGGTCGATACCAGGATATCACGATCATCTCTATGTCCCTGGGCGTTCCGAGGAGCCTGCTGTACAGTCAGCGTACCGTCGAAGTGTAGTTGAATCCTGCATTTGGATTTTCAGGGCTCTTTGACTATGATGTCCCGATCAAGTACAGACTTGTCTACCAATACATGCGGGCTTCCCACATTCTTCCAGAGCACAGGCGGGCAGCATGGAGTGCGACTTTCTCCGGCAGAAATGCATGAGTGTTGTTGTTTGTCATTCTCACATGTTGGCACATATGAGTGAGTATGTATATATATATATACCTGCTACCAGCCTCGGCGCTTAATTGTTAGCCTCTCCAGGATAACCGGGTTTTATAGGGTCGTCGGATAAGGGGTTCAGATTTACGGGCGTGGCTGTTTTCGGTGTTTTTGANTATATACCTGCTACCAGCCTCGGCGCTTAATTGTTAGCCTCTCCAGGATAACCGGGTTTTATAGGGTCGTCGGATAAGGGGTTCAGATTTACGGGCGTGGCTGTTTTCGGTGTTTTTGAGGAAGAGTCAAGGTTCTGGGCTCGGACCGGGTAAATCAGGTTGAAGCGCTTAGGATTCAGGATTTTGAGGGTCATGGGGTATGTTGGCTGTTCCGATGGCCTCCGAAGCATCCCAAATCAAGATACTTAAAAGAGAATACAACCCAAAGGCCCTCCACGTTCCCCGAAATAACTCCTATTCGCGCCCGAAATGCCACAAGCTTGAACCCAGAACCCTTCCAACAGAAACTAAACCCAAAAACCCTAAACCCTTGCCTTTCGCGTCGCTCCTCGAGCTCTTGGTCGCATGGAGGCAGGATTGGTATGAAAATCAAGGGTTCCAGGGTTCTTAACTTTTCAGGATTTAAGGAGTTGGAAACTTCAGGGCCAAACATAAGATATAGGATATATTCCTATCCCCCCTGATCATCATCGAGCTGTGCTCTCGTGGCAACAAGATAACGTCCTATGGTTCTCAAGCACTGCCTCCTCGCACTGACCCTGCGTGAGAGTCGGCTCACACGGCCGACGAAATCTTCGTCCCTGAAGTTTGAATCGATCAACGGATTCCAGTGCCAGTCCAAGCCCCGTGAGCAAGATTGCTGCAACGTAAAGCAAATGTGATGCCAAAAATGAAGCTTCGGTGTTAAGTTGTATCGGCACAGCGAACGCTGCAAACATATCTTCATGCACTTGGCATACGATTGAAGAAAGTGTAACCCGGCCTCGGAAGCAGTCGTAGCCTCCTCTGTCGTCAGCCAGAGGTTTCCCTGAAGCACCGTTCGCATGAAGAGGCCCATTGAATCTGCCCCAGCAAATATAACCCTGAGAAGCTTGTCTTGCTGCATCTTGTCCGGATGCTTGTTCAATAACCACAGAATGAACTCCATTATCACTGGCGTGTCCATGGCTTTGCTCCAATGTCCGGAAGGAAAACTGTGCTCGTTTCCATAGCCCAACATCTCACGGCTGAAGGTTTTAAAGTGTAGCTGTTTTTTGGTTTGTTTCAAGAAGAGCTGCAAGTCTGCTGTCAACAAATCCAAAGCCCCGGCAATGGAATCAGCTTGGTACAAACCCAGCAGGATTACCAACGAGCTTCCAGAGAAGTCCCTCCCCATTCCAAGATGGTACACGTGTAGGATGTCGAATCTGAAAAAGGAGCCGGCATCGCTTCGGAGGTGTGGGGTGTACTCCATGAAAGGAGGAATGCTTGCCCATGGATATGGGCAAGCCGGGCCAGTTGTAGCCATCCACGCTGCTGATGAAGAGAAGTCTTCAAAAGCCACACCAGGTGTTCCTGCAAGACAGCAATGACAACATCCCGTTAATTTTTTGCTTTTGGCGGTTTCTGGAGCCTTCCGGACGTTAAGGAAAGTCCGCTCCAAATGGCCAGCGCGCTGCAAAAACGGAAGGTCGCCTTTCACACCGAGAGTCGCGAAGTGAAAATGCTTGCGTTGTAGCTGGAGTCCTTGGAAATACAACTTGGATAAGTTCGCCATGAAGCCATCGAAAAAGCAGGTGAAAGCGGACGAATCATCTTTGTATATTCCTTTCTGTAGAACTCCAAACAAAAAGCGTGTTGTGAAGGAGTGTGCTCGCAAGTTGACACCGGCCCTTTGAGCATTAGGCAATGGATGCGATAAACGAGTACCCCAGCCCAGTATGGGTTGAAACTGAGCCACCATGAGCTCTTCTTTGCGGTAGGTCCTCCCACCATCGCCATGCACCAATAAAGGAATGAAAGTTTCCTCACAAAAGTGTTCGTGCGAAAAAATCTCGTGCTCCGGAAGCCATGCTTTGTACCGTTGCCAGAACTCGCGAAGCCTGGGACCACCTGAGCTGTTCATGCCGGCAGGATTGACCCTATCCCTATCCACCTTAAGCGACGACTTCCAGGATTGCAACTTGGGGAACCAAAAACGATTGGGTTGATTGGGGTTTCAAGATAAATTGGGTTTCGGGCTTCAGGGTATGTCTGGACTACGTGGCTACCCAAGATATTGTAGGATATTCGCAAAAAGCCCTCGCAAGAGCGGATGCTTAAGTCCCTGATCTGGTGGTTTAAGGTCTTTAAGGTTGGTTATTTTTATATGTTTCTTCAGATAAGACTAAGACTTCTAGATAAAGATCAAGCTGAAACCAGAGAAGATTGGAGCTCATTGCTGAATAAGGCTCTGGTCTCGACTGATCCCCCGAGGAGCTTGTTCAGATACCCCTTCTCTGACAACACTGTAATGTAATGCTCGGGTAGCAAAACAGGAACAGTGCATCCAGGGTTGATATCAATCTCAGTAACAGGAACATTCAGAGTCAAGTCGAATTTGCGCAGAACAGACTGGATGGCACGTTCAGCATCTGTCTTTGGACAGTTTGCCATCGCCTGTAGAGCACGGCTGTTATCATCCTCAGCAGTGAAGGTCGCGGCAATCGACACGACGTGCTTTGCCGTGGCCTTGGCGAGATCGGGCTGAGGATATTTGTTCATTAAGGTTTGCTGTATTGCTGGCAGAAGTGTTGGCACTTCTTTTCCCGGTAGCACCTCGACGACGGCTGTTGAAATCCCCGAATTAATTAAAGTATCCCATGGCCTCTGTACATTCATGTTACCCATCGTGCAAGATCAGCTCTAGCCGAAACACAGTAGCAAAAGTAAGGCGGAGGAAACTTCGGGTTGAAGACTTTGTTCCTCATCCCCTCACCACCTTTCGATATGTTTCGACACTGTGTCGCTTTGCGGTGGCGAGCGATCAGAGCAGCTTCCAGCATCTCAACCGAACCCAATTCGTCAGTTTTGTACATGATCACCATTTTATCCCATCCTTTCTGACTGTACAGTGCGAAGCGTGCAGAACAATCGTGCGTGATACCAATCTTGTAGATCGCTAGCTGCAGACCTCCAGTCTCCAGTCTTGTTTGGTGTATCACAGCTTCACAATGCTCAAGGATTTTGCCGGCCAGAGTTTTAGGATTTGCTAACCTCCAATAAATCGGATCACTGTTCCCCACCGCCTGTGCCGGCTCATTCTTTGATGCATCGAGGTCATGACCGGGGCTTTGGCTGCGACGATCAGATGGAGGCTGCTCTTCATCGTCACTCCCCCAGGGAAACATCGTGGGGTTTCGCACCATAAAGTCCAGGTAAGGATTGGAAGCACGGGAAACCATGGCCAGGAAACTTTGGAATTCAGCCTATGTAGTCGTTGACTGATTGGGGTTAGGGGGCCTTTGCGACTCTAGGTCCAGGTCAAGCGGGGTATTGGGAAAGCATTGAATGTATAACTAAGATGCAGGTGTCTATAGGTGGGGGTTAGGATAGTTTCAGATTTGCTTTCGAGCTACTTATTTAGGCGTGCCCCAAGGTTGGAATATTCTAGACATACAAGCCATAAGCTAGGACATCTCAAAAGCTAGAAGCCAGGAGCCACAGTCCCCACACGCCTCAAGTACAGTCTCCCCCGCAAAGAACAAAGGTCCGAACTTGGAAGGCAGCAACTATTATCCTGGTTAGGGCCCCAGCTCCCGTTCCCAAAGTCTTCGCCAATGATCGGGCCCGGTGGTCGACATCCTCACCTGGCGGCAAATCGCTCTACAACTTGATACAAGGGTTCTTGTTCAGGCAACGAAACCAATCCTTGCATGCAAAATCTCTTTAAGAACGGCAATGTCGCATCCATTCGTATCATCGCGGGAACGGACAAAATATAGCGTAGAGCTGTGATTTCATGTAGCATCGGGCCGACAACGATTGCATTGCCCTGAAACTCAGTAGTTGTTGGACTGCTTAAAGAATGTCTATAGGACCTTTCCTGTCGTAGGCCCGGTGCCACAACAACTCATGCTAGCAGCAAAACCTGATGCTCGCTCTGGCAGCATCGGTCTAAAGCTTCTCATGGCCTAAGCTCCTTGGGCTAGTGGGGCATATGGGAACAGCCAAATAAAGCTATTGCATAGATTTGGTTTGGGTTGGGAGCATAGCAATATTATCATATCGAAGCTTCGGACCATCGGATTTCCAGGAAAAAACCTAGGTTTGGGGCTCTTTGCGGCGTTTGCGCTTCAGTGCGGGCTCTTGCTTTGCTGTTTCAGCTTTGGGCTTGGCATCAGACGACTCCGCCTTCCGTTTGGGAACCTCTTTCTTCTTCAGCTTCCTGAGTTTCTGATATGAGATTCAGAGGCAGTGTTATCCCCGCCGAGGCGCTTGTTCTTCACTTCGCACGAGATGGCCAGTGTCATCCTGAGCAAGGGGTGTTTTCGGACAAGATTACGAACTTTAGGAGGGCATAGCAGTAGGCTGGCATCAATCGAGAGGAACCTTCCAGATCTAAGCAAAGGAGTTTAGGGTTCAATATAGATAACTGTACATAGATGAAAACTTCGGGCGGGGGTTTTGTGCATCCAAGCTTCTGCTTCTTCACAGCTTCGAACTGCTTTTCCAGGTTCTCAAGTTGCCTCAGAAACAGCTATGTTGCAAAAGAGAAATCTAATATCTTCAGAATATGAAAGCCAAAGTGCGCTTCGGACATATTCCCGACTTTAGCATCGGCTTGTATCCCTGCAAGGGTGTCGTACAACTTGCCGAGTTGATCTCGGATCTCCATCATCTTGGGCATCTCCCTTGGATGCTCGAGTGTAGGGAATCTAAACATGGATCTACAACCTCGCAGAAGCTATCCTGCTTGCAGTGAAACGGCAGCTTAACTGTCGGGTCCTCCGTATCCAGCTTGTCCATGAATTTGCTGAGTTTGTCTCGCGCGGTCACACATTCCTTCATGTACGTTGGGATGTTGTCTGTTGCCTGGGTCAAAGCAGCAATGTATGATCCTACAGCCATTGAAGTGCAGTCATGTTCTGTGATATTCCTGCCCAATGCTGTGAAGTTGCCTTGCCGGGAGCTTCTTGTTGGCACCCCTCCCTGCCATCCCGATCCCACACGTGTTCCAGGTTACCCTGCAAGCCGGAGATGGTGAGGCTCGAAGATGTTCCAGAACCCTGCACACGTTCCTTAAGTGTTTCCTCTTCTTTCGTACCTTGCTCGCCTTTGGTGCGAGTGTCGCACCAGAACTGTTCCAAGTCCTCGTCGTACTTGTCCTTCCTGAGAGATGGTGTGTCACGGATTGTCACAGAGCTCTAGAGGCATGTAGCTTGTTATAGGGTTCCGAAGGGAAGGGGGGAGACTTATTTGCAGCCATGGTTCCGAATGTTTCCAGTTGGATTCTTTCGGCACCACTCGACACATTTGTCAGCGTACTTCCTGAGTTCATGCAGCACACGTCTTGTCGACACAGATGTTCTGTTCCATGGGCAGACGAATAAGAAGATTCTTGCAATCTAGATGCGCACTCCAGCCCAAACCTCCTTCTGAAACCTTCAGGGTCATCTCAGCCCTTGAGTAGAATCCCCCATGGTTGGACTGCTTTCTGAAGCGTCCACTTTCTTTCAAGAGTTCGATGCTTTTCAGGAAGTCTTCCTGGCACAGGATTTACGAACAAGTATTAGGAGTATATGGATCAACGTTGTTGCAAATCTCCTTGTGGCCGTTGGAGTCGATGAGTGCTTGCACCATGGACTCTCGTGTGGTTCCTCCTTTCAGCCACATCTTGTGCACGTCTTCAGAAACATGGAGCTTACCAGTCGACGTGAAATTGCAGAGCCGTCGGAGTTTCGCGTCCATCCGGTTCCAGAGTAATTTCTCTTCCTTGTCATCGCCCCCGACATGTTCTGTCTCATTCTGAGCAGCCTCCGACTCTTGACCAGCGGCATTTAAGCTGTTGTCCTGGCAAAACAGATTCTATACTTGCATGAATATAGAAGTATGATTGCACTAGCATGATCAGCTAATGAATCCCCGGGGTCCTGCTGCACTGCTGCAGGCTTGGGCGCTTCGGTTGGGGCCAAACGCTCAGCTTCAGGGGGCTTGGTCACTTCGGTTGGGGGCTGAAGATTAACTGGAGCCGATTGGCTGCCTTTCATCCTCTCAATCATGCTCTGTTGAGCCTGCACCAGTTGCAGCAACATGTGGTACTGGTCCTGGTCAACCTGGGATGGGCACATTAGGGGTTTAGGTGTAGGGTTTAGGGTTTAGGGTTNCATCCTCTCAATCATGCTCTGTTGAGCCTGCACCAGTTGCAGCAACATGTGGTACTGGTCCTGGTCAACCTGGGATGGGCACATTAGGGGTTTAGGTGTAGGGTTTAGGGTTTAGGGTTCAGTTATAGGTAGGTTTGGTTCTGCTAGCAGTATACTTCGCTTGATTTTTAAGGGTTACACTACTTGGCTCCGTGTCTAGTTTCAGATTTCTGGATTGNTAGGGTTTAGGGTTTAGGGTTCAGTTATAGGTAGGTTTGGTTCTGCTAGCAGTATACTTCGCTTGATTTTTAAGGGTTACACTACTTGGCTCCGTGTCTAGTTTCAGATTTCTGGATTGGCTGAAATAAACCCAGTCACTGGTTGGGGGCTCTGCTGGGTCTGCTGCCATGGGCTCTGCTGGATTTGCTGCCCTGGGCTCTGCTGGGTTTGCTGCACTAGGCTCTGTTGGGTCTGCTGCAGTGGGCTCTGGGTCTGCTGCATCGGGCTGCGCTGGGTCTGCTTGGGAGGAGGAGTGCACAATGGGCCCGGGAATTGCGATCGCTGCGGCGACAGGGTTGCTTGGCTTGCTTGGAGTCTTGCCTCAGGGAACATCAAGAAGCAACTCAGACGTACTTATCCAAACAAGACGAAAAAGGGAGAGAGGCAGAGAGAGACAGAGGGCGAGGATGGAACATGCAATCACTCTTGAAGCTTCAGCCTTCAAGGACTCGTCAGCTTCATCATCGGATATTGGAATCATGTAGTCGTCTGTCACGAGGGCTTTGACCTCCTCCTGTAAGAAGCGATGTGCAAAAATACAATTGAACAACCTACAGCCCATGCCCTTAGACCTGGGGTTCTGCTCAGGCCTCACCTTGGCAGCTGCGAGCGATTCCGTCGTGAGCCCAGCTGCACACAACTGCGAGTCAGTTGCTGCAATGGTAGATGACGGAGAAGCGGGCTGAGCACCAGGATTTCCAGCAAGTTTTCGTTGCAAATCCTGGCAGACTCTTGTGTCCAATATAGAAAGCATCTAGAAGCACGAAACAGCCAACGCTACATCAACTCTTCGGTTTCCTGGACCATGCTCTGTAAGGCTTCCGGGTCATCAGGAAGCTCAACTTTGACTTTTGCGAGGCCGGCCATCATTGAGCTTCCACTCCAGCTTCTGCTCACCAGTTTTGTTGGTTTGGCCCGGTGAAGCATGGGCGCCCTACCGGTAGCAACTAGCCTGGAGCAAGGGTCCCCAAACCTCGATAATTAAAGGCTTAGAACGAGGACCTGGGGTTTGGGAAATATGGTTGCAGAGCCCTCCGCCATCTACGCAAATTTTTGGTTATTCTACGCCTTTTTTTGGTTTTCCTACGCTTTTTTATGGTCGCGGTTTTGGGTGGTTTTCTAAGGATTACGGTTGTGATATGGGTTTACGGGCGCCCCGAAATAATTTACGGCCGCGGGCTGTAAGGTTACGGCCGCAGTCTTCAGAATTACGGCCGCACGGGGTTGAATTACGGGCGCAGTCCTGGGATTTACGGCCGCAGAGCCCCAACCTGGCACCAAACCTGTGAAAATCCCAGCGAAAAGCTTACTAAATATCAATAATCCCAGCACCAAAACCACTCAAACTATCCCGGCGTTCGAGAAACACCTGGAAAAACCACCCGAAATCTAGCTAGAACCAAGGACTGCCTACACAGATCCTGCTTTGCTTGAAGTTTGTGTGCCTCCTGAGCACAAACAGAGCACGGAAACGACAGACATGATCCGAATTCCTTCCGTGCTTCTTCTCTCTTTCTCGGGCCCTGCTGCTCTCGCTCTGTGTCTCTCTCTCTGACTCTCTGCGTCTCTCTCTCTCNCTCTCTCTCTCTCTCCCTGCCTCTGTTTGTTTCTTGTGTTGAAATCTCACGGTCCCTTGCGAGTCGCTCTGATGATCTCGCTCAGTGGCTTTGATCCACACTAAAAGCCGCTAGTTTTTGTGTACGTAGAACGAAAACATGAACACAAAACGTTTGGGTGTACGTATTCTCCCTCTCTTGATCTTGCGTTGACGAGAGACAGAGAAAGAAAGAAAAGACAGAGAGAGAGAGAGAGAGAAAGAGAGAAAGAGAGAGGGTCCAAACTGTGAGTGTATCGTTTCTGCAAGTTTATTGTCTAGACCTTGTGTCAGGAGAGAGAGAACGAGAGATAAAGAGAGAGAGATATGTATTGAGATAGAGAGACGAGGGCAGAGAGACAGAGAGAGAGAGAGAGAGACCCGGGGAGAGATACATGTTGCTGGCAAGAACACAGTTTATTCACAGCTCGCCAGCAAACTGCCTTCAGTTCTGCAGCTCTTACAAATGCGTCGGCAACAGTGGCCGCCATTCAGGCGGAATGCGTAATCCTGTGCAACCACGGAGATATAGGACGACATCCTTTAAATTCGCATCACTGCAATCGTCGTCGTAAGTGGCATTGCGAAACAACTCCAGTGCCGAACTACTCCCCTCAGCTCGATGTTTCAGCTCGACAGGCTGTGCTTTCAACATCACGAAGATCTGCATCATGCGCTGGGCAAAGCACTTGGTGTATTGCCTCGGAAGTGATCAAGTTGAAAGCTTTAAGGTTGGGGTCATGGTAGTTTGGGTTGTTTTGAATACACCTTAATTGGGGATCTTTGGCGGCATCAGTTTAGGACTGAGAGTGTAGCTAGTGCTTTCTTACGATAGGGAGGATTTTACGTATATAGGGGATATCTACTAGTGGGAGCTAGCACTACACACTTTCGAGAGGGGTTAGGACTTTTGGGCTTTTNGACTGAGAGTGTAGCTAGTGCTTTCTTACGATAGGGAGGATTTTACGTATATAGGGGATATCTACTAGTGGGAGCTAGCACTACACACTTTCGAGAGGGGTTAGGACTTTTGGGCTTTTTTGTATAACAGCTGCAACAATTGAACGGCTGCTGAACTATTTGCACTTCCAGTGTCGCTGTCTTGGTGAGGTCTCGGGTCCCCTGCCACTTGGTTCGGCCCTCCTTNCTTTTGGGCTTTTTTGTATAACAGCTGCAACAATTGAACGGCTGCTGAACTATTTGCACTTCCAGTGTCGCTGTCTTGGTGAGGTCTCGGGTCCCCTGCCACTTGGTTCGGCCCTCCTTGTCTTTGTACCGTATCACAGGTTTAGGTCCTGCAACCTTGGAAGTCTTAGCCTTGAAAAGGCTCATCTTGAATTTACCCGACCAGAAGCCAAAGATTGTCGGAGTCGAGGACCACAGCAATGTAGGTTTTGGAGTAGGAGCTCCATACTGGCCCATCCAGATAGAAAGCCGGTAGATCTAGCAGGAGCAATGGAAATGGCTAGATTTAGTACTGTTATGGGAACAACCGCAGAAGGTTTGAGGTTTAGACTGAATCCAATCGAGCACCAGGGCCTTCATTTGCTGGGAAAGCCACACCATGCGCTGGTGTTTGAAGAGCAGGCTTGATTTCGGCTGCTCTAGAATAAAATTGCCGCCGAGTGCAATGACTAGAAGCATGAGGAAGGCCACCCTCAGTGTCGCAACAGAACGATCTAGCTTCATGGGCATACTTACTTGGCTACACCAAATTACGACAGAACCACAATTCAGACCAAAAGCCTGCCGGCCATCACATTCCCATCGGCAACGGATCGATACTCTACGTATCCGTGAGGAAGCACAAAAGATCTACGCGTTGATCCTCTAGCCATGGAAATCCAGGAGGAGCAGACCACCCCAAACCAGTTGAGAAATCCAGACGGTTTTCCCATCATTGTCGTAGCAAGGAATGTCCTGAATTGCACAGGACTCCCTTTAAAGATAGAAACCTTACAAATACCGAGTGCAAGACATCATTCAATCGAGGCTCCCGAAACCACTAGGTTGCAAAACGTCCATTCCCCGGCCATAAGCCTTGTCCAAGGCCGCTACACGATTGCCGGCACGACGAGCCTCCTGTGTCAGCACCCCGGCCCCGGCGAAGTGCTCGATGAAGTCAAACTCCTGCATGAGGTGTTTGTCGGGATTACACTCACTGTATAAAGGATTCAGGTTCGGTGTGGAGGTGGGAAATGAGGGCTCAGGATGAGTATGGTTGGCGCATTTAAAAGTAACGAGACATCGGGTGTGGTTTAGGGATTAAGGTGTTCGGGCTAAAGAAGTAACGGCAGTGATCCTAGGTCCGCAAAAGAGAGATTTCGGTCGATATGTCCTGGTCGAAGCAGATATCGGTATTCCAAAGCACCAGGAGGACGCACAACACGAATACCTGAGGGATGTTTTCATTCTATCGGAAATACAGCAGAGCTACCCGCTTACCGCAACAGTTCAAACACATTGGGTTTCAAGCCTTGGGAGCCCCAAGGCTGAAAAGCTTCGGCACGATGTCTTCCGCTCTTGGAGGCATGGCAGCAAAGGGTTTTCAGGAATTGACAAGGATTGCGCAGCTGCTCCCACGTCTTTTGAGATCATGCCCTAGTCGTGAGCTGACTCTGTGTGCGTGAGTGACAGACAGCCACCACAGAAAGTAGCGAGCAATCCAGCTCCAGAGTACACATGTAACAAGGTCTGAACCAAGACCGCAAATCATATCGTTGTTCTGATGCTTGTGCAAATCTGCTCCAGTCTGCTAACAGAATCAGCGCAGTCCAACATGGCAGGTCAATCGTGGCTGCGTGCACCTCTATCATCGTGGCTTTGCAGCAAGCCTGCCCGAGCAAGGCCAGCAATGCCTCGTTTCACCATTCGGCAGCGAACACCAGGAGTAGATGTACCTTCATGCAGACAGAAATGCTTCCAATACAGATTTGCAGAGTGTCCAAAATCTAGTCAGGCATGTTAAAGAGGCAAGGAGCTCCACGCGATGCGGGATTCGTGCACACGACAAACATGGAAGCACACTCTTCTTTTCTCCAGCAATGAGCTCTAAAGCTTCAGCATGATCCACACGCTAAGAAGCCAGTGTCATCACACAGCACTGAGGAACGAGTTTCTATTGCACATGAGCGCGCCCAGGCAGTTCCCCAGTCGAACTTCAGAAAATCCCGTAGCCCTAGAATTGAATTGGTCGATATAGCTACTGCAAACGAAGAGTTTGGAAGCTTTCTAACGCAGGGCCTTTAGGACTCTGAATGGGCACACTCAATCACAAGGCTCGCTGCCTCTTTCGATTCAAACCCATGCTCCTCTAGTCCAGGAGGAGCAAAACCCACCAAACATTTGGAATCTCAGCATTCATGCGGAATATGGCAATGCCCTTGCAGCCGCCTTCACCTGCAGGTTTTCAGAGACCCAATGACAAAGGACCCCGATACCGATACCACATATTTGTTAGCCGAAACCAAAGACTATAAATATATTGTGTGATCGTATAACACTTTTACCAATCGATAAGAGGAACCTCATCTGGGCTTGGTCGAAGAACCACAAACTCCTGAGCTGCCATTGTCATGACTTCGAAAAAGTCCTCATCACCTGGACTGAGCTCACTTTGCACCCAGCGGATGCGAGCGTACTGCCAGTAGCTGGCCTGACAAGTTTAAGTTTGGGGAATATCACTATAGTTTCACTGGGGTGGATATTTTGATACCACTGCCACAACACTTCAGTCCTAGAGCCCCGCGATATTAACCCCGCCTCTGCAACAGTTCGCTCTCCACGACTGAGTCCTGGCAGGACCTGCTCCCAAAAGGATCTTGTAATCGCCCTCCATGCCAAAGCAGCCTCAGAACCCTGGATCGGCGGGCAGGATCTGCGAGCAAACGTGAGCGGGTAGTCGAACGAGTCGTCGGCACCAGCACCAATGATTGGGGCAGCAGTCCTGCTTGCCCTGGCCACGGGAATGGATCTGGCCTTGGCTTTGGGTTTGGCAGTACTGGTCTTCACTGCCGGCTCTGGCTGGGGCGCAACTGCCAGCTCAGGCTGAGGCGCAGCCTTCTTGCCACACTTGCGCTTGCCCTTCTTCTTGGATGGCTCGGCGGTCCAAGCGACCCAATCCTCTTCAGTCCAATCCTCATCGCCGGCCCAATGCTGCTCAGTCCAATCCTCATCATTGCCGGTCCAAGCAGCCCAATCCTGCTCAGTCCAATCCTCATCGCCGGTCCAAGCAGCCTCACCGGCGGTCCAGCTGGCCCATTCTTCCTGAGTCCAACCATCACCGGTGCCTTTGCTGCTGCTGCTCTTAGCAGCAGCAGGACCTCCACGGCCGCGTCCGCAGGCCCGTCCACGGCCACGTCCACGGCCGTTTCCTTCGCCCGTCTTTGCCTTCAAAGTCAGCTGGTCATTGCGTGTGATCGGGGCCTGAACCAAAGGCACAAAGTAATGCGTCAAGAAAACAGAACTAATTAGAAAGAACCCTGAATGAACTCATCTTTTAATTGAATATCGGCGACTTTCTCGGGACTCAAGTCGTCTTTGTAGAGCAGGGGCGTTGGCTTCGGGCTCGGAGTGGGTTCTGGGGAATCCGGAGAAGCCGGAACAACGGCTTGGGACGTCATCGGCTTTGCAGCCAAGGGGTTCTCGCCGTCTGGAATCATGCCTGCATAACAGAAAAGGCCCTTGCTCCTCATCTCGTGAGCTGAGATGCTTGCAGTGATCTGCCCAACTGGCTCTAGGCATGCCTCCACCTGGATCGGCTTCGGGGCTGGAGATACAACTGGCTCTGCAAGCTGGGGTGCCATCGGCTTCGAGGTGGGAGCTACAACTGGCTCTGCAAGCTGCGGTGCGTCCACTTCCATCGCCTCTGGGCCTGGAGATACAACTGGGTCTGCAAGCAGGGGTGGTTCCACTGCCATTGGCTTCGGGGACAGGTCCAGTTCCTCCCGCTTGACCTTACTTTTCTCCGGGGTATCCAAGTCAATCACCTCACGGCAAGGGGTGGCTGGGACTCCATCCCACAACTGCGTCTCCAAGCAATCGGTCCGCACGGCCGCACTCGCAACCACGGGAGCCCGGCTCAATAGCTCACGCCCTGAATTTCCAACATTGATGAAATGCATGCACTAAAGAAATGGGGGCTTCGCAAAGTAAAGACAAGATGCTCTCCGATGCAGGTATCGGGCTGCTCTTTTGCACGGGGTCCAGGGGTGTTGCCTTGCGCCTCAGACCAAATCTCAAGATCTTAAATATTTCTCATGCAATGAAAATTCTTTTCGGTATTATTTGCACAACCTCTATGTTGCGGAAGAGTAACAATTCAGACAGCTTGGCAACACTCGCATCTAGCAGAGCCTGCATCTGCTCCCGCGGAACACATGGCTGCGAAGGCAAAACCTCGTTGTCGGAGACAGCTGAAGTCAGCTCAGCAGCCAGGTTTCGAGGCCCAACATCATCCACAGAATAATGCTCTGGAAAGTCATCTGAAATCTCAAGGGAATCCGGCGCGGCCTCCGATGACCCCTCGGTCTCCACCGTTCCGGGAGTCTCCGGGCCATCACTTTCACCCTCTTGGATGTAAGGATCGGCAACATCGTCTTCAGAATCTAGGCCCTTCAGGCTTTCAGCATTTCCTCCAGCCTCAGGCACTATAGCCCTAAACATACATACAAACCCAAAACCTAGAGGGTATTTTTATTTGCCTCAAATGCACCCAGAAACCTTCAGGAAGATAGCGAAGCCCTTCTCGTACAAGCGCACAAGCTCAGCAGCTCGAGCATCCTGCAATGGAAGCCAGAAAGAAAAGTCGAAATCTAGAGGCTCATAATTGGAAAAATGGCCCAGGAATCCTTTAAACCATTGCAGTCCTTCGGCATCTCCTGCCGAGCCCACTTACGCCTCAAAAGCGTAAGGCAGCGTTTCACTCCCCACGCGTCTTGATGCGCCAGGCCGGCCGCTTCCTCTGGCGAGGGATAGCTAGCCAAACCATAAAACTCCAAGAGCAAAGGCGAAAGAGTGTCGATGCCCGGGGTTTCGATGTTGCCAACATTGGTCATTGTCTCAACAATCGGCTTCAAGACTTCATAATTCTCGGCAATGTTTTTGACATTACCGAGAATCTGTTTGATGCCTGTCGTAGCACTCACCAGCAACGATCGACCCTTTGCAGCTCTCCGCCGCAAGCTCGGCACTGCATCCCACTGCTCAGGAATCTTCGAGAAGTTCACCATGATCCCAACTGAATGCCAAAATCAGCTCAAAGCTTCGAAACAAACCGAAATGGCTGAAGGTTTTTGCCGAATGCATCTAGCAACTTAATTTGCAGAGACACAACATCTGTAGGACATGTTTGCCTGCCCGAAATCAAAACAGAAGTGCAACAGCGGCCCGAAGCGCACTAACCGAGGTGGTCAATGGCGACGACGATGAAGGGCGCAGGGGTTTCAAGCCTGGCACATGTCTGCACATTGCATGAGTAGCCACGAAAGTCCAGTAATGTACATGAGTACCAAAGACAAGCTTCAATCTTAATTCTATGCTGTCAACAGAGTTTATGCACATGTCGATCCAGCCTCGGCCGGAATGGAGAAAAGCTTCGTGGCATAGCACACGACATTGTTCGAGGAGGCACTTTCAGCATTTAAGCTTTGGGTTTAAGGTGGGGCATTGGGTTTAGGATTGTAAAGGATTGTAAAGTTTAGGGTAGGGCTTTGGGTCTGTTTGGGTCCAGGACTTTAAAGTTTGGGCTAGGTTTTTGGGTTTCGGATTGTAAAGTTTAGGGTAGGGTTGTAAAGTTCAGGGTAGGGTTTTGGGCTTAGGATTGTGTCGTTTAGGATAGGGATTTGGGTTTAGTGTTGTAGCAGAGTTTATGGTAGGCGTTTCGGCTTAAATTTAGGGTTGAGACCATGGAAATTGAGGACAGCACAGCCATCTGAAGGTGTTGGGTCTATTGAGTTCTCGGAGTGCTGCTGTTTCTCTAGATATCGTTTTTAATGATGCATTCAGAATATGATCGTCGGGTATCTCCAAGCCTTTGAACCCTGCTTCGCAGATTTACGGGCGTGTGTGTTCGGCACCCCAAGAAAAGCAGTCGCCCTAGAATAACTCGGTTCTATAAAAAGAACCAATAATAAAGCAGCGTGACNCCAAGCCTTTGAACCCTGCTTCGCAGATTTACGGGCGTGTGTGTTCGGCACCCCAAGAAAAGCAGTCGCCCTAGAATAACTCGGTTCTATAAAAAGAACCAATAATAAAGCAGCGTGACGGCCCCAGGTATGCATATAAACAAAAGCAACTACACAACACAAAAAGCAAATATCAGCAGATATGAATAGACAAATGGATATGAGTGTGTACATATTGAATGCATACATACATGCATTTAATATATACTTATATATAGAGCCTTGAGTGTACGCACACATGCTCTTTGGTGCTCTGGGGAAAAGTCGTATATGTTTATTGACCTGAAATGTGCCTTGTTTTTGTACTTCAACGCCCAGGGATTATTTAAACTATTATTTCGATTTTGGTTCAAAGGGCGCACATGTCTTTGGTGAGCATAAGTTTACATGTATACAAAGATATACAGAACCAGATGTCGTCATACACGCCGCCCCGCTCCCAGAAGAACGCAGTTTGCCAAGTCTGGGGCCACAAGATAGCACACACTGGCACACGCCCAAGAAAACTCTTGGCACCTGCCAAACTCTATGCAGTACAACACTGCAGTCCCTGCGAAGCAAAAGTTACAGTTCATTCCATATCCATTCTACACTCTACACCCTACATGCCATACGCACCACAAATCCTAATCGCTTCAACACCCGCAAATTGTAGCGTGCACCTGACTGTTCTCACCAATGCTTCAATGGGTACTATAGTCAGTGCAATCCTGAGCGTGAGCCTTGCCGCATAAGATTCACCCAAGATGTTCGACGTTTGGTTTGCGGCTTGTCAGGGGTGCCATGCTTAGCGTGAGCCTTGCCGCATAAGATTCACCCAAGATGTTCGACGTTTGGTTTGCTGCTTGTCAGGGGTGCCATGAATACGAGTGGCACCTAATACAGTCTGGACGGGCCGTGTACCGTCATACAACGAAAGCAACATGTGTCGGATGTTTACGTGTTTGTGTGTCCGCATGGGTGACTCGCGGCCTTTTGTCTCTCCGTTCTTGTGGGCTGGCATGTTCGTATGTTGTCGCTTTAACACTTTGTTCGTGCCTTCTTCGTTCATTCGATTCCGTACAGGACATTTGAGTTGCGCTACCTCTACCCGGAGGAGCATGAAGAAGCCACTCGGCTGTAACGCCTCGTGGACTGCTGGAATCTTGGAAACCCCGAGGAGGAATCTTGAAACTTTGAATGGTGCAGAAGCCTCCGTTCACTGGTGTGTGTCAACCAAAGGAAGGCAAGACCAGGATCAAGTTCGCAAGCAGGGCTTCAAACGTCCTTAAGAAACAGCCCTTCACTGTGGTGTAGTGATTTGGCAGATACGTATTGCACCGTGCACGTGGTCCCTGCACGGATGAGTCACCGGTTTTGATCGGAGCATCCGAGCAATTACTACTCAGCCATGCAAAATGCAGAAGCAGCGAATCGTTCGATAAATCAGTATTTGTGTAAAACGACACCTCCGTACGCGGAGTTTCACTTAGGACACCCTCATCCCGTCCGTATATAGAGCCCATACTGACCCGACTGCTGAACCATAGTCGCGCAGTTGTGGCTTCGTTGTTAGTTTGATCTGTCTTGTCCTTGTGGCGACAAGCATGCAATCTCCCCTGATCTCTCATAGACCCGAACTGCAGCCAGACGTGCCATACTCACCGATTCTGTTTCTGGCAGGAAATGCCGCATTGGCATAGCAGTACGAGTTGCCCTCAGGAACCTAGTCGCGGTGGCATTCGCCTTTGCAGCTCCCGCTTGGTGACTTCATGCCCTTCACCTATAGCCCTCATGGTAGACGCACAGGTAGCTATGGAAAGACACTCTGTCTAGAATGCCTTATGCTTGCATGCTTCATTCATGCATAGGCAGCGGTTGGGTAGTATGCCGCAACGACATCAGCTTAGTTTGCGTGGGTACACCAAGGGAAACTCGCAAATCAGAAATGACATAGGAGTGTACAGTTAGAGGTCCTTCTAGAGCACACGGTTTTGCCATCTTTTCGGTGGCTTCGACGAGGTTTCATTGTCAGAGTTAATGAACCTATCAACCCTCACCTGTGCATGAAGCCCGCACGCAAAACGAAGTTAATGCTTATCATCAGGACTTTAGCAATGGGTCTCGCCGTGTCAGCTTGTCCAAGCTGCATTTCCGGTTACTTCATTTCAAGATTATCGAACTTTTGGGTTCGCTTGGACGGGGACTGGCCATGTGCCCAGGATAGTACGCAGACACAATTCCATTGCAACCTTTTCAGGTTGCCCTGCTCCAACCTGAACTTGAACGTACGGGCAGTCAAACAGGTCCATACCATAAGGCCGCAGTTGTAGAGCACCCGCTTGCATCAGCCATACCCACAGTTCAGGAATTGATTTAGCCGAGTTGCTTCACATGCTTCAGACTGCTTTGGGGCGGGTTCGTGCCTCTCCCCCCTTAGACTGCGTGCAGCAGGACAGATTGGCGAGCAAGAGCCTGTCTCTGGCGCTCCGGCCCTGTGACGATGAAGTAGCGCCCGAACGGCCCCGCGAACAGTGAAATCCGAGACTCGAACCGAAATCCCGAAGGCTTGCATAAAACGCCTATCTCCAGAACCGTCAGCTTTCCTCAAGCCAACCTTCTGCCCCCTGGTCCCATGAGAACGTTGGCCTGTTTCGGCTCCAAGAGGCCTTCGAGGATCCTCAAACTAAATTGACAGATGCTACTGTGGGGCTTGCTTCAATCCGAGAAACGGACCATCCACTGTCCTTAGACCTCCTAGAGTCCCGAAGGTCTAACCAACCTGCACTAAACCCGGCAACCGCTACACCTTCTTTTCAGTACCCTGGGGTTCGAGAGAGCGCCCAAAAAGCCGGACTCTTGAAACGTCAGAGGCAGTGCTCCACCGCTTTGTGCTCGGAAGCGGGGACCTGATGACCATGGAGGGCATGGCCCAGCTCCTCGCTTGTTATGACGACGAAATTTCTTCTTGCTTGCATGTTTCTGTTATTCTTGGTGTTTTCTCGGCATCCTAGTTAGTGTTATTCTTCAGGCCGCAGGATGAAGTTAGGATGTCAGGGCAGGATTACGGAGGACTGCCGCCAACACCCCTTCTCTCAGTCATGAGTCAGGCTCCAAGAGTCGTCACGGGAAGGTTTGTAGTTCCGAGCGCTTCCCGAAACCCCCTGCAAGGCAATCGCAAAGGCCAAGGCTCTGTCTAAATACAATGCTACCAGCGCTGATTGCGATGGCAGAAACTAGCAGTAATGATTATGCTGGAAATCATAATTTAAATTGTGAGCGATACAGCTCGCAACTAGCACCAACAAGTAGCAGTGATTTAGTGGCCATGAATCCAAATCAGAACACAATACGACTAGAATAAAAAACATTACTAGAATTCGTGCACACAATGCAAGAGAAGAGCCACCATAACGAATGAAAAGACAGGAACGGCGGCTGTATGCCAAAATGCAAACAGCAAGAACAGAACGGTCTTAACAGCTTATTGTATGAGTGATTCATACAAGCCTTGGCACCCTAAACCCCTAAAGTCCAAAACCCCAAAGACCATAAACGCTTGAAGCCCTATTAACGGCCCCAAAGCCGAAAGCCTCAGAAGCTCCCAGGAAGCACACGCAGCACCGGGTCCCCAAAGAGCCGGCCTTTGGTGCACGGATCAACCTGACCTGGCGTTGGGTCGGGGGGCTCTGTGGGCTGGAGTGGAGGATCATGATAGTTTGTGGTTTAGGGTTTCGGATTCTGAGATTTTGGTGGTCTGAGGTGGGCTTCCATAGATGTCAGGATGGCTTTCTAGGAGTTCAGTGTGCCGATTCAAGCTTGGCCCAGGCTATTATGCAGGAACTGGTTTGAGTGCTGGGATGGCAAGGGATTTGGACGAAGCTTTCTTGCATAATTCACTTCGGTGTCCGACACTGGTGAGATTCGGTTCGGCGGCACATGTCGCACATCCAGGTGCATGGGCCAAGCAATGCTAAGCACAGAACCGCAGCCATTCTGCAAAATGCCCGATTCTTTTGCTTCCGCCCAGGTCCGGAAGCACAAGCCGCACTGCTCCGCGGGGCACGCTTGGAGATGAAGCTGGGGCGGGCAGAGTCCATCATGCTGCTGCTACGGAATCTAAAGCGGAACTAACACTTTGTGGACGAAGCAGGATCACGCATTATAGCTTTGAAGGCTAGTGGCTTTGTCCATTGCGTCCTTGGATTGGTGCTTTGGGATTGGCGGGATGTGGCACGTGCCGACCGGGAACCATTTGGACATAATCTTATCCCACCCAAGAGGCACCAATGTCGTTGAACAGAGTGGAGGCAGCAGCTTGACCATGTCACTCCTAGCTCAGTATCGCGACGTCGGTCAGCGCAGAAGTCGTGAAGGAAGACCGACGTTGCTTTGCCCTATGCAGGGCGCAGCTCTACCTCAGAGTGGCACTCAGCTTGTGGCCATTTCCCCGGTTCAGCATAGCAGGCGCCAAGTATGTATATACCGCAGTGAAAAGGCAAGATGCTCTTACCAGTCGCCTGTGTCGAAAGCACCTTACGGGCTGACACTGCTGTTGCGATACCGGCGACTCTGTCTCGACAGCAAGTGCCTAGGCATCTTGCTGGAAGCTTGTAGGTTTATAGAAAGGGTAGAACTGCGAACCTGCAGAACGCCGAACACTTAAGTGATCCTACAGGTCCATGAGGTTTATCACTGAGAGTGAGTTCTAGCTCCGAGGGGCCAGGTACGTTTGCTGGTTGAGTTCGACAGTAGCGGCTATCTAGCACCGAGGACCTAGATTCACGGTATTAGTTCAGGTGTCTGGGCAACGAGACTCGACTCAGCGGTTCGAGTTCTTTCCTTGATCGTCGGCGGGACTTCTGTGGTAGCCCCCTTGCCTTTGATCCCGATCCTGAGATGAAATCGTCCTTCATCTGCCGTATCCAATGGGGATGGAACATGATTAGTGGTTTAGCATTGATGGGTTGAGACATCCAGGCCATGCGTTTCAGGTACGTGAACTTGAGGTGTTGCGATGACAGGCTTCTGAATGTATTTTGTGGGTATACGGCGAGAACTATACGGGCTGACTAGTGTGGATAGTTCAACTGTGATCTGACTTCTTGCATACTGCTCTACTGGCACCAAAGCCCCAAACCTCCCAACCTCCCAGCGGGCTTCACATTGCCGGGTTGGACGGACTCGGACAAGGCGTGGCGCGGAAAAGCGTGCAGGTGTTTGAGACATTTTGAGACTTCGGCTGTAAGACGTCAACTCAACAAGTAGGATGTCGAGGTTTTAGATGAACAGACTGGTTTTCTGTGTCCACAACTTTAGAACGAGAGCTTTTTCTGGTGATTCGTCTTATATACATCGCCGCAAAACCGCTATGTTTTCGCTGGCACTTCCCCATTCAACCTGAGAACAAGACCTGCAGCCATGCCACTTCAGGCCGTAGGAGCCGTAGCAGTTCGTGCCATGTTAGACTTCCTTTGCCACTTCTGAGATGCAATCTGTTCTGACATCCTGTCCAAAATCTACGAGCAAGCCGCTGCCCTCATGCAATCCCAGCTAGCTGAGGTTTTGGACTTGGGGCGTGCCCGAGCGGTCGGTAATTGTCAATCTTCACGATCTGAACTTCAGCAGCACAGCCCAGCTGCAATTTGGTTAAGAAAATAAATAGAGCACTGGCGAAAAGTGCAGCTGATGTTGGCATGTCGCTGGCCGCTTTGCCGCTTGCTTCTGTGCCGGACCCTGAAGCTGGTACATGGTCGAACTCTTGTACATTGTGACTGTTTCATGTGCCGTGGGGAGCACCTTCTCCAGTATGGCATGCTACAACGAGATTCCGTCATGAGTGCCACTGGAAGGCACAGGATCGAATCGTCAACAGCTTCTGGTTCAGCAGCACGGGATTCCGCAAGCACGACTACACTGGCGCTGAAGCGGTAGATGGTGGTGACTTGTAGCGGTGTTCGCATTCAACAGCAAGAGGACGTTGCATGCATCCTTGTGCAATCGTCCGCGTTCCCACAGCCATTCAGTATTCAGTGTTGGGAAGCTGCGGATGCAGGAACGATCGATCGTAGACCAGGTGCTGGCAGGTGGAATTTTCAGGGTCTAGTAGTTGTGGGGGCAGTCCAGCCGAGACAGGCTTTGAGCATCCTACAGCACTGAAGATGGGGCCGAGCTTCGGTTTGCATGTTGTACTCCTGCACAGGGCAGATGTGGCAACTGACGGGCGTCAAAACATGCCAACAAGCTGCAGAAGTTCTCGTGAGCCCGAAACTGCCTTAACCAGAGGCAGACAGCAACCCTCAAAAGCCGCTACGAGGCCTCCTTGCGGCCACCTGCCATGGACAGGATGCCACCTTCGCAGAAGGCTGCGGGTTGCAGTCCAATTTCAGCCGCAGCCGGAGCTTCGCCAACTTTGTTAGACGGAGAAGCGGTTTGCTCCCCTGCGAAAGGCCGTGCACTTAGGATGCGGCTCAAGAGATTCCTCACGTAGTGGTGGCCAAAGTGCCGAAGGATGGCCATGGACCTGCCACCCGGAGTCGTGCAAGGCGAAGTAATCGGAGTTCCGCACATTGAGATGGCTCCGCAGCAGCGCCTCAACTTCACGCTTATTACCTACACCCGTGTGTGGATGTCAGACACGAACCACGAAGTGCAGGTACTGTTTTACCAGATAAACTCAACGCACACAACAACAGGTCTACATACATACATATTATTAGGAGGGATCGTGTTCAACATTAGCCACTTCCTGCATGTTTTGGACATCCACTATGTAGACATGTGCATATGGCTAGAGAGATCGACAGATGGATGGATCGAGAGATCGAGAGGGATATAGCTGGTGGATGCTAGACGTGTAAACACAGAGCGAGATCGATCGATATCGATATACATTTTAGACATTGTTACGGATTTAGATATAGATAGAGACTCTCAAAGATAGATAGAGGTAGAGATAGGTCAGCACAGGTAGATGCAATTGGATATAAGTATGTATATATATATATACACATATGTGTAGATATGTATAGAAAGACACAGATAGGCATAGATAGCTACAGATTGACATATAGATAGACATAGGTGGATATAGGTACGTATAGGTAGAGATCGGTAGATAGATGTAGAAATGTATTTATTATGTGTATATATATACACAGATGATAGATACCGATAGGTACAGGTGTATACAGGTAGATGTAGGTAGATACAGATAGATAGACATAGAGATATATACATAGATATAGATAGACATGGACAGATATAGACAGATAGATAGCTAGATAGAAAGACAGACAGTTGCGTAGATGGATAGATCGATGGATAGACAGGTAAATAGGTCGACAGCTAGATCGACAGGTGGATAGGTGGGTAGACAGGTTGATAGATAGATAGATAGACAATTCGACAGACGGATAGACATACAGACAGATAGATAGGTTGGCAGATATACAAACAGTACAGACAAGCAGAAGCAGAAGCTCCAGATGTAAACAAAGCTGGCATATGATGTGGAGTCAGAGATACTGCAGGGAGTCGGAGCACGGGACATGAACATTGCAAAGCATGCGAAATACATCCACATGGCGAATGGCAACTGAGGCCGACCCTACCATTACTTGTGCACAGTAAGCATAAATTACAGCATATGTACGCATAGTATGTGCACCGGTACCATCTGCACGCATGCAGGCATGTATCTTCTTGCTATGTATGTAAGCATTTTATGCATGAGCCTCTGAGTGTATGTTTGCAGGTACGTAGTTGTTCCCGCTTCTTGCGCTTGTGTGTCGCTGAATGTGTTGTTATCTGCGCTGTTGCTTCTTTGTGTTTGTGTTTCATTATTTGGTGCGTCCAATACTTCCTGTTTGTCTTATCGACAACCTCAAGCGAAACATGCATTTTGTATGGTTTCTCGAAACACCTGAGTGCTTGGCTGCAAACACACAGAAGTCTCGTGAATCTTGCTGCACTCTGACGAAGCCTAGGCAGGACATGACGGGCATGGGCATGTTGCAGTCTCTCCTAGAGCCCCACAGCGGGCTGATCGTGAAGCAGACGATGCGAGGATGCATCCAGGAGCGACTTCTGTCGATATGGCAGCGGGCCAAAACCTTCTGCTTTGTGACAGGGCCGGGGCGCCCCTCGCGCGACAAAGTTTGTAGCAGAGATGGGTTTTTGCGACAAGGCTGGCGCGACAAGGTCCATCATATAACAATGCCGCGCGACAAAGGTTTGAAACAAAGCCGGCGCGACAAGGGTTTGTAACAGAGGGGGGGGTGGGGCCCCGAGACAACACGGGGTATTGACCCATCCCCATTTATATGTATGCTCTTGAGACACTACGGTTTTTTGGCTCAAGCCATCTTTACATCAGTGTTTAGGTGCCTGCAGCAACTCGTGCCTTGTTGCCATGTTGCCTGCGCGGTTGGCCTGCATTCTACCCTTGCTGTGGATTGAGTCGGCCAACGCC